>JANHFM010001957.1:35730-47037 GCA_032468115.1 Grayia smithii
TTCTCCGAACTACTCCAAATTTCCACTACTGGTTCTCTGAACTGCTCAAAATTCCTGCTACCAGTTCTGCAGAACCTGTCAGAACCTGCTGGATTTCACCCCTGGATGGAAGGCTGGGGCAACCTTGAGCCGCTTTGGGATTGTATTCCTGACTGTAAGTAGAGTTAGCTTGAAATACTGCATTTTAACCACCAGGGCTCCTATAAATAAAAGTATGGTGGAAAATAAAAAAAATATATTATTTTAGGTAAAGTATCACTGAGTATGTAAAGTCCTTTTTTTCCTGGTGGTTGCAGGGAAACAGCCATAGAAGATACAATTCTCTGAACCTGATATACATACATATACACATGCACATACATATGTAAAAGTAAAGGTCCTCCTCGCACATATGTGCTAGTCGTTCCTGACTCTAGACGGCGGTGCTCATCTCCGTTTCAAAGCTGAAGAGCCAGTGCTGTCCAAAGACGTCTCGGTGGTCATATGGCCGGCATGACTAAACGCCGAAGGCACATGGAACTCTGTTCCCTTCCCACCAAAGGTGGTCCCTCTTTTTCTACTTGCATTTTTTATGTGCTTTTGAACTGCTAGGTTGGCAGAAGCTGGGATAAGTAACGGGAGCTCACCCTGTTACGCGGCACTAGGGATACATACATATACATATACAGTACATACATACACACAAATACACACACACAAACTCACACATTTATGAAGGAAAAGAATGCTTTCTTCACAGACATAATTATAAAAATGGGCCAGGGTCTTTTCCTAGCGCTAGGTGTTCTGCAAGATAAAATGGTTGGCAGGCAGTTTGTGGAGGAAAAGAAATGAGTTCCCCACCTAGAGAAAAGCACCAGTGTAATTACGTAACCCTAGCGGCAAGCAGACAACAAACAAAAACGCTCATCTCAACAATTAAGCAAGAAACCTGATTTATTTTCCCCCAAAAGAATCCAGCTGGGAACTGATATTCCAAAATCAGAATCAAGGCGAGCCTGTTGGCCTTTGTGGCAGATGCTTTCTTGGCCATTGTGAGTCAGCACAACATTTCAAGATTGCAAAGAGTTTGTAAAATGTCAGAGAGGCATGAAGCTTCAATGTTGCTGACATCCCGCCTCCCCCCTCCAATCTAAGTCTTGTGGATTAAGGGAGAAAACGGTTTCGGATGAGTGAAAGCACCAACCCGGGGGAGGGGGGGGGGGAGAGAAGAGCCCTCTATTCTCTTTAATAGCCTGTATCACTCTTTTTTAGTGGTATCAAAAGCTGCCAGTTCATTTGCTACTCCTATTCTATTCTATTCTATTCTATTCTATTCTATTCTATTTCTACTCTACTCTTATTCTACTCTATTCATATTCTTATTCTATTCTGTTTTTCTATTCTTATTCTATTCTATTCTACTCTACTCTACTTTTATTCTACTCTATTCTTATTCTATTCTATTTTATTCTATTCTAATTTTCTATTCTATTCTTATTTCTCTTCTCATTCCCTATCCTATCCTATCCTATCCTATCTTATCCTTTGTAATCAGACACTGAATACCAGCAGTTCTCAAATGTCCTGAGTTTTTCTTCCTCAATACAAATTTGGTAGAAGTTTGAAAAGATTTATTTTACAGGTAGTCCTCAACTTGCAGCCATTCAATCAACAACTCTCTCGAGGTTACAATAGCACTGAAAAGAGTGTCCTTCTGGAACCTTCTGGAGGTTTTCTGGAATGCTGACACTTGCACTTACAACTGTCCCCAGTCACATGATCATAATTTGGGTGCTTGGCAACTGCCATGTGCTTGTGACAGTTGCAGCGTCCCAGGGTCACCTGTTTGCCATTTGCAACTTCCCAGGTGGCTTCTGACCAGCAAAGTCAAGTGGGTGGGAGGGAGTCAGATTCATTTAACAGCCCCCATGGTTCACTTAACAACTGCAGTAATTCGCTTAACAACTGTGACGAAAGAAGATTGTGAAATCAGTTGCGACTCCTTTAACAACTGCCTGGCTTAGCAATGGAAATTCTGGTCCCAGTTGTGGTCGTAAGTCGAGGACAACCTGTATGATCTGTAAGAGCCCATAGAAAAGTAAGATTAAACCCACTGTTGTGTAAGTGAACCAGTGGTGGGTTGCTCCCGGTTCGGCCCGGTTTGCACGATCCAGTAGTGGTGATGGTGTGATGTCACTGAACCGGTTCTCCGCGCCTGGGAGCTGGGTCCACCCGTGCGCCCGTACTCACGTTTTTCTGCTCTGCACATGCACAGAGCACTTGTTTTGAGGTTTTTTCCCCAAAAAAGTTAGTGCGCATGCGCAGATCACACACATGCAAAGCGCGTGCATGAAGAGAACATGTGTGACCAATCTACCAATCTTGGAACTACTTTTACCGTAGTCTTTATTACTGGTTGTGTTGGTTGAGGTTGATGGGAATTCAGTCCGAAACAACAGAAGAGTCTCAAAATTTGCCTCTGAGATGTAACCTGGTAGAAAGGGTGGGGTTTTTTTTCATCCTTCTAGATAATAATCTTGTGATCTCATAAAGTTTTATGTTTTATTTATTGACTGATTATCCCTTTGGCCATATCAAGGTGCAAAGTTCCAGAAACAAATTATTACTAAAATTTGATAAGAGCAATTTAAAATGGAATTGGGATAAAATACAATTTAAAATGGAATTGGGATAAAATACGATTTAAAATGAAATTGGAATAAAATGCAGTCTAAAATGAAAATGGAATAAAATGCAATAATATAAGATACAGATAAAATACGATAAAATTATATTTCTTTGTCACCTTTGCAATCTACCTCAATCAGTCCCACATATGCCGATCTTAACCGAACCATTTTGCTTAAGGACTGTGCTGTCTTAAATGTTATTTTCAGATTCATAAGGTAAGTTGTTTTGATATGGGGAATCCCAATGGGTCATTCGTTTGGTATATAGACCAAGGTACCCATCTCTCTTCTTATAAAGTGATTTTGGAACAATTTGGAATTAATGCCCAAACGAATGTAATTTGGGAGTGTCCAAATTAATTCAATTTACAATTCAATTCACCCTGAACTGGCTGGTCATATTTCCAATGATGAAATTGGCAAACTTTGCCAAGCTGTTAGAAGGAATAAGAAGCAACATTTAAATGGTTTCATAGGTAAAAGCAGGTTTGCGAATTCAGTGTCAAACTATACAATTTTCAGTCTTCATTCTCATTATAATTACAATGTTGCATATGCATGCTTAATTTGTTTAACAGAGAAAACCATATCACAGGGCAGATTTCATTCAGAGCTGCAGCAATAATGTTTTATTCATATATATATATCTAAAAAGAGCTTCTCTGCCACTCTTTAGTTTAGAGAAATTAATGAACTTTCTGCTTTTAAAGGGCAGTTTGAATTTTTTTCTGTGGATTTAATTAATGAAGTGGCAGCTGGGAAAACAGGTTAATTATATGGAAGTTAATAAGTCAATAAAATTGCAATGTAATTACAGTTCAGTTTGATTAACCAGAGGGTGGAGATTTTAAAGTTATTTTTCAATATCATAAACTGGTGTGCAGAATAACATGATAATATATGATAACTTGCACTCTTTGCTGAATAAAAATAAAAGTACAGTACTTATATATTTCTTTCATGTGTATAGAATACCCAATGGGGTTATGCAAAAATGGAAGATTTCTTTATAAAACTGCTCTTTATAGGTTACGTTACATGTTATTTTTGTGCTTAACAGCCAAATATCTATAAGATACATCGCCAGGAAGCAAAATTTTTGTTTCAATCAAGCAGAAAATAATACCCTAATCCAAAGAAGAACTCATACGAAACACAAAACGGTCAGGACAAACTACTGTATAAAAACATAGACCAAAATCCTTACTTACTGGCATTGATAATGTTACTTAGTCAAGTAATGAAAAATCTGCAAGCAAACAACCAAGCTCAGAGAACACCAAGGACTATACTGTTCAACCTGAATTATATATAGCAATAGCACTTAGACTTATATACCACTTTACAGTGCTTTACAGCCCACTCTAAGTGGTTTTCAGAGTCAGCCTATTGCCCCCAACAATCTGGGTCCTCATTTTACCCACCTTAGAAGGATGGAAGGCTGAGTCAACCTTGAGCCTGGTGAGAATTGAACTGCCAAATTGCAGGCAGCCAGCAGGCAGCAGAAGTAGCCTGAAGTACTGCACTCTAACTACTGTGCCACCATGGCTCATATGTTTATTTGTTTTATTCATTATTATTTTTTTTCCCACTCATCTCACCACAAGGTGGCCCTGTTCAATTTTCTAGTCTCCAAGCTTTAAAACGCAGGAGATGAAAAAAATAAATAAATCCAAAGTTTCATCATGTGACCAGGGAGATGTTGCAACAGTCGTTTGAAAAATGATGTTAAGTCACTTTTTTCAGTTCTGTTGTAACTTCAAAAGATCACTAAACGAACTGTTGTTAATTTATTTCATTAATTAATTAAATGTAACACACTAATCCAGGGGAGTCAAACTTGATTTCATTGAGGGCCACATTAGGGTTGTATTAGAACTCCGGGGGCCAGAGTGGGCATGGTTAAGTTGACGTCACTCGTGTTAGGGGTGCCTGTGGTGACCTGAGTGCTCTGCCAGCAAAAACAGGCTCCCGGGCTCCGTTTTTGGCTGTGACTGCTTCCTGCAAACCTTTTCCAGTGAAAATGGAGCTCAGGAGGGCCACCCATGGCTCTCCTGAGCTCTGCCTTCACTGGCAGAGGCACCGCGGGCTGGTTCTTTGCTGTTTCCAGGGCGGCACCGCGGGCCATATCTAAGTACCCTGTGGGCCAGATCTGTCCCCCAGGCCTTGAGTTTGACATCCCTGCACTAATCCAATAACTGTATGGCAGTTTAAATGTTTGGGATAATTTCCATCATAGCAGCTGTCACTAAAACCAAGCAGATGTAAATCTATTAAGGCCCCCACCTGTTTCAAAGTCCTCTCCATGTCAATTCCTTGGCTCCATGGTGCAGCTGGATTTGCAAGACAATCCCCAGCATTTCCTCTTCGAGAAATATCTATTTTCTGCTTTCGAAGATTTCGGAAAGTCTCGGCCATCACAAGTACTCCATCATAAGTCAGAGCAGAGGTATACTAATCAGATGGAAAAATTGTACATCAATTGTACCTAGTGTTTATTTTTGTGCAAAAATAAATCTATTAAACCTTTGATTCCTCAATTGACAAGCATTAGTTTAGCAAGCTGAGAAAGATTTCTTAGTAAACAAGGATGATAAGATTGCCACATTTTTGGGACATTAATATGAAGTTTAATTCTGAAATTACATTGTATAAGTTTACTTAAGAACTGGAATAAAATGGAAAGTTTAAATGTTGGACTTCCCATAAAATGTTCTTTTCTTCAGATCCAAGAGGAAAAAGTCAATCCTTTCACAAAGGCAAAGCCAGTAATATGACTTTATCACCTGCCCGGGAGAACAGAAAACTCCTCAAAGGTGCAATAATTGATTTTGATATAACAAAACTGATAGAAGTTGCATAAACAACTAACTAGGAATGGATAAAATAAACAATTCAGAATAATTATAGAGATATAAGATATTTGGGAATTCTTTAATTCTTTAATTCTTTATTAAATAACCAATAGGGAACAATACATACAATAACAAAATTCTTTTAACCTCAGTTACTAATGAATACTAAATAAGTTTCACCATAACTGGAAAGAATTGTTTCACTCAATCTTCACAAAAGGACAACAGAAGGAATATCTGTACTTCAGGGTTGAACTGTGGACTCCTTGGTGCTCTCTAAGCTAAGCCATAAGCTATGTTATTTGCTTTCAGACATTTCATTACCCACCTATGTAACATCATCATTTGTTTGTTATTATGCTTCAACCTCCAAGTGAAGAATGAGATCATTTTGGATATAGAGTGGAATGTACCAGTCCCTGTAACAATGCCTTAGAATGATTATCCAAGACATCCTTTACTAAACTCTAGCACATCTATACCCAGAAGAATTAAGACTGATATTACCACCAAAATTATATTTATCTCAGTGCTCACAGTTTGGTCAACAGAGGGATAAAAATCCCAGGCAGGGGAAAAACAAAGTATGAAGATTAAGTAGAAGGGGCGGAGGGAAAATGATTAACACATAAAAGTCAATAGATCTTCACAATATTAGGCAGTTACTTATAACTGCAGTATGGTTGAAGTCAAGTTATATGAAAGGTGATTTCAGATTTTAATGTAGACTAGAACCTTAGGGGGAGTTTCTGATCCTGGGTATTCTCTCTGGTCCAGTTTCTTCCACCGTTGCATGAGTTTAGAAACCATAGGTGTATTGAAGTCCACTAATTGAAACCCTGTGATGTTGGCTCCTCCATGCATAAATCTGTCCAGGGAAATATCTTTGAATCCCTGTTAAAAATAAATTTCCATCATGTTGTATTTTCATCCACAGCATGTCATTAAAACTTTTTCACTGATATTTAGTCATTACAGTGGTTAAGTTAAAAGTTATATTTTATTATTCAACTATTTTAATCTGATCCTTAGGCGTGTTTAAAATTAATACAACTGTTCCATTTTCTAATACAATATAACATATTTACTTCTGTATACTTTGTGTAATTGTACACTGATACAATTCTAGAGTTGCTTCCACATTGACTCATATTTAACACAGGCTATTTAAAATAACTAGTTTTATTGCTTCTATTTTTCCCTTAAAGGCATCCCAGAGGCCATGAGATCTTCCTTGGATCTCTCCTCTAAAGATGGAGAGAAAAGTTTGTACAGTATTCATACATTCTCCCACAGTCACTGCAAAAACTTTTGTGGCACTTTTTTTCCAGATCTTGGAATTCTCAGGCTTGAAAATGGGACAGAATAGGGTGTTCAGCCCTTGTCCCATACTTGTCACAAACTGCCTAGTGTACATCAATTCTTTGCTGGTTTAATGGGAATGAAGCAAACCAGGGGTGGGTTCTATTTACCTTTACTACAGGTTCTCTGCATGTAATTTGCACGTGTGCGCGAAGCAAGCACGTGCACCTAAAGCGCGCTACTGCACATGCTCCGTTACTTTTTTCCAGGAAAAACCTCGAAACAAGCGATTTGTGCATGCGCAGAATGCTATTTTCAGAGGTTTTACCCGAAAAATGTAAGTACGGGCACGCGGGTGGGCCTGGGTCCGGGACGCGGAGAACCGGTTCGGTGACGTCATAACGTCACCGCTACCGGATCACGCGAACTGGACCGAACCAGGAGCAACCCACCACTGAAGCAAACCACTCGAAGGATGAAAAACAGATGGTTCTTTCTTGGACAGGGGTGTTTTTTTTTTTTTTTGCTGTGTCAGATACTCAATGATTGGCTTTTTCCATTGCAAGTAGTCTCATTCCAGCCCAGCAGTATTGCAGTTACCAATAAAGGTAAAGGTAAAGGTTCCCCTTGGACATATGTGCTAGTCTAGGGGGCGGTGCTCATCTCCGTTTCAAAGCTGAAGAGCCAGCGCTGTCTGAAGACGTTTCCATGGTCATGTGGCCAGCATGACACAACGCCAAAGGCGCACGGAATGCTGTTACCTTCCCACCAAAGGTGGTCCCTATTTTTCCACTTGCATTTTTATGTCCTTTCGAATTGCTAGGTTGGCAGAAGCTGGGATAAGTAATGGGAGCTCACTCTGTTACATGGCACAAGGGATTCGAACCGCTGAACTGTCAACCTTTCGATCGACAAGCTCAGTGTCTTAGCCACTGAGCCACCACGTCCCTGCAGTTACCAATAGAAACACATAAAAATAGCAATAGCAATAGCACTTAGACTTATATATACTGCTTCATAGTGCTTTATAGCCCTCTCTAAACAGTTTACAGGTCAGCCTACTGCTCCCAACAATCTGAGTCCTCATTTTACCAACCTCAGAAGGATTGAAGGCTGAGTCACCCTTTAGCCTGGTGAGATTCAATCTGCCAACTGCTGGCAGCTGCTAATCAGCAGAAGTAGCCAGCAATACTGCACTCTAACCACTGCGTCACCATGGCACATAAATAAAATTATTATACTACAACTATCTAGTTAAGTATAAATATTTTAAAATGAGTTTACAGTGGAACAAATAATAAGGTACACCATATCTTATATTAATAGGTGCAGAAAATAATTAATAACCTTTTTGCAAACTTTTCTTTACTAATCTGATTTGCATAAACACGTTAACATTGCATAAACAATGTCAACATTACTCTTATGTATCTTATTATTTTTTTAGGGGCAGTATAATAAAGAGGAGAGAGAAACTTTCCCACAGCGAGATGCAATGATTTTGGCGTCTATCAATAAATTGACAATAACTTTTTAATTCTTAGTATCACATTTAAAAATGCATCACATATAAAATAGTAACATTGTTAGTAATTGGGACATTTCAAAAAGTATTACTAATTCTCTTTACTGATCTGATCATTTTTTTCTTATTCTATAATCATATATTGTATTGACATACGGAGTAACTCATTCATGTAATGAGTTTGATTTAAAGATATCCACTATAGAACTTAAGATTTAAAGAATATAAAAGTGAAAACAAAATCAGAGAACAGGTGTCCCCCCACTAATTATTATGCAGATGGTTTCTTGGGAAACTGCAAGAATATGTTTTCTATTTATTTATTTCTACTTATTTATTTATTTCCTATCTATTTATTTAGAATATCACCTTTATTTAATACTGGTCTTCTCAAAATAGTTTGAAAGTTCAATAATTAATTTTTATTACTTTTATTTTTTCCAATTTTTGAAATTTAGTTCCTTAAAATGAAATATAGTATATAAATTACATATTTAACAGTAGCAAATAATTGCAGAAAAGATGGCATTTCTATAAAGAGAGTTGAAGAAATAGATATGTTTTTTCCCTTTTATCTGTTAAGGGATGCTATATTTTGTTATGGTAAGAACTCTCAAGAGATCAGGAAAGTTTATTATTATAATTAAAATTAATTGGATTGCACTTGCATTTATGTAACATTTATACAGATATATTCAAGGTGGTATATAATTTACATAAAACCTAGTAGATGTTATATAAATACACACACACACACACACACACACACACACACACATTCGTTCAGCATACACACTGTCCTGGGAAAATCAGGAAATCCAGACAGTTCAAATGAGTGTAAAGTTTTATTGCAAGTTTAAGCTCTCTGCAAGAATCTCAGCTACTAATGGTCAAGGGCAATAAGCGGGAAATAAGAAGGCATTGAAGGTGGGCTAGACTTAGATCTCTTGTGGGTGCTCAGGAGTTCATAACTGATGATATGTTTGATGTCCCTCAGGCTCAGCCTGTTCATCTCCTACACTCATCAAAATTAGCAGGATGGCTAATGGACCATTATAATGCAAATCCTGCTCCTTTTGAACATGGACTATGCAGGTACAAAGGGAGGAGGGAGGAGAAATTGCATTACAATACTATTTGCAATCTTGCATATCTCCACCATCATCACTGGATGGAAGGAATATGCTGCATGACCTTTCCTTGAAATATGGTCACAAGGACTAGTGATAAAGAGAGTTTCAGGGAGGAAAGGTTAAACAGAGTCAACAAAACCAAAACATGGTTTTAATGTATTAGCCCTAGATGAAGCCAGCTCAAAACCAACAATGAGATTTCAATTTTCATCACTAAATCAACACCATATTTCCCTTTCCTGTGTTCATTTATCATTTAACTAGCTTGGCATGAAATTAACTATAAAAAAGGATTCTTACCAGATTTGCAAGAATGTAATGGTAGCCTTTAACATGTTTTCCAACACTCACAATCTGTAGAAAGATGGGGTAGAAAAGAGAAAGCAATGAACTGTATACTATTCAAAGGAATAGTTGTTACTTATAATATATTGTCAGTATTGTACAGCTTCATCAAAATTACAAAGATAGTTAATACATTTGAATGCTTAAATAATGGATATGAAAATATGAGATTCTGCACTGGCTTTCTAAACTAATTCGTTTCTCTCTCTGATTCAGTCTCAGTCTTTCTTTCTTTCTTTCTTTCTTTCTTTCTTTCTTTCTTTCTTTCTTTCTTTCTTTCTGAGAGAGGGACAGAGGGAGGAAAAGGGATGGGGAGAGGGAGATAGATAGATAGATAGAGTGAGTGAGTGAGTGAGTGAGAGAGAGACAGAGAGAGAGAGAGACAGAGAGAGAGAGAGAGAGAGAGACAGATAGACAGATAGATAGGATAGATATATATTGGGAGAATGCTGTTGATATATCCCCTAACTTCAACAAAGCATTCAACAAAGCATTCTCATTAATAACATGATACGTCGCAGGGTAGATGATAAAAAGATGGATTCATTTGGCTAAATGATCTTTCCCAGTCTTGATCACTGAAGACTGGTTTCAGATCTGCCTAGAAAATAGTATCAAATGAGATAGTATGAGGCTTAAACCCAGGCCTTGTGTTGATCAACATTTTTACAGATAATGGGATTGAGGAGTGACTAACACTTTAGAAGACAAAGAAAAGATTCAATCCTAGGAATGGAGCAATGAGCCAAAATGAACAAGATATCATGAAATGCATTTCTCCTGTATCTGGGAGAAAACAAAGGGCAAAAATAAAGGATGTGGATACTTGATAATAGTATACTATATAGACAAAAGATCTGAACGGGGCAACAATGAAATAGTTAAAAAGTCAAATGGTATTTTCAATTTCATTAAGGGACATATATAATCCACTCTACTTAGTCAAATCTTACTTACAATATTGCATCAATTTCTAAAAACTATTGTCCTAGACCAGAGGTTCTCAACCTGTGGGTCGCGACTGAGAACACCAAGGACTCCACAGTCCTAGTTCTCCTTTTCTTCCTCCTTCACTCCACAGACTCCACTCCCTTCTAGCTCTGATGATACTACCTAGTTGGGTGATGAAATGTCTGTAAGAAAACAATTATGCTCAGAGAGCACCATGGACCTTACAGTCCTCCCTCCCCCAAGCCCCACTCCTTTCTAGAACTGATGATGTTACCCAGTTGGGTCATGAAACATCTTGTAAGAAAACGAAGACAAAATTTCATTTATTTTAAATTAGAAATAAATATTTCACAATATATAATTACATATTGTTTTTGTGATTAATCACTATGCTTTAATTATGTTCATTTGTAACAATGAAAATACATCCTGCATATCAGATATTTCCATTACGATTCATAATAGTAGCAAAATTACAGTTATGAAGTAGCAACGAAAATAATTTTATGGTTGGGGGTCACCAC
>JANHFM010001957.1:167287-179310 GCA_032468115.1 Grayia smithii
TTTTGGGCCTAGTAGGCCTCCCTGCAGCCTCCTGGGAGCAGAAACGGGCCATGGGGGGTGCGCTTCACCCCCCAGCCTGTGCCCCGTTTTGGGCCTAGTAGGCCTCCCTGCAGCCTCCTGGGAGCAGAAACGGGCCATGGGGGGTGCGCTTCACCCCCCAGCCCGTGCCCCGTTTTGGGCCTAGTGGGCTTCCCTGCAGCCTCCTGGGAGCAGAAACAGGCCATGGGGGGTGCGGGGCTGCACCGCACTCCCCCTCACCCGGTTTTGGGCCTAGTAGGCCTCCCTGCACCTATAACCCATAATGCAATGCATGTGCAACCCTCCCCCCGCAAACCCTGCTCACCTGTGCATGTGTGTGTGACCCCCCCGTGCTCCCCCTTTCTCCCTGAGCATGCACGCACATCTCTCGCATGTGCCCCGTCCCCCGCGCATGTGTGGCAGAGACCCCCAAATCAGCTGGCTGTCAGGAGGTGCGCACGCATGCGTGGTGAAGTTGAGCTCGGGTGATGGCTTGCGTGCCCGCAGAGAGGGCTCTGTGTGCCACCTGTGTCACGTGTGCCATATGTTCGCCATCCAGGATATAGGATCTCCTGCTTGAGTCTAGAAGAACTCCAAGGTCCCTTCCAACTCTGTTATTTTGATATTCTGCTATCTCTTTTGGCCTGAAGCCATAGGATATATGAGTGCAATGTTTTTCTGTTCTCTGAAAAAATACCCTGGCTATGTGTAGACTTCAAAATACATACCAAAGACTCATGTCTCTATGTTTTGAAACAACATTCTTGGAAGAAGTACGGTATTATTTCCCCAAACTAAATGGCAGTTTACTCGCCTTGCTAATTAAGTAGTAATCAGTGTCATGCTCGCATCTAATCATTGGCTGCTCACACCTTTTGCAGAGAATGATGGGATCACAGCGAAGGCACTGATAAAACTATAATTATGCCAAAGAGGACAGATGGTTGAGATACAAATACCCCAAGCCAGTCATTTCTAACGGCTCCAGAGCTCTGAAGGTACAGATGGAGCTATTCAGTTCGCAAAGACTTTCTGTTCCATCTCTAAATGGTTTGAGAGCAGACTTACAGAAGGACATATGCATATGCTTTAAATGTAGTCTCTGAAAAAATGAGTTTCCTGAGCCCAAAGACAGAGCCTTTTATGCGCTGTCCCCAAATTCTTAACTTAAAGGATATGATAACATCAGGACGATTATGATGACTCATCTATTCAAGTTAGCCATAGAAAACATAGAATTTGACTGATTTTAAGTAAAATTTTGGTACCGCCCATGGCAAAATGGCAGGGACCTAACAGAGGCAGAAGAGATTAAGAAGAGGTGGCAAAATTACACAGAAGAACTATACAAGAGCAAGCTGATAATCACGACGGGGTGGTCACTGACCTTGAGCCAGGCATCCTAGAATGTGAAGTCAAATGGGCCTTAGGAAATCTGAACAACCACAAAGCTAGTGGAGGTGACAGTATTACAGCTGAGCTATTCAAAATCTTAAAAGATGATGCAGTAAAAGTGCTACACTCAATGGAGAAGACTCCTGGGAGTCCCTTGGACTGCAAAGTAGTCAAACTGGTCAGTCCTAGAGGAGATCAACCCTGACTGCTCTTTAGAAGGCCAGATCTTGAAGATGAAACTCAAATACTTTAGCCACTTAAGGAGAAGGAAGGACTCCCTGGAGAAGAGCCTAATGCTGGGAAAGATTAAGGGCAAAAGAAGAAGGGAATGACAGAGAACGAGGTGGCTGGATGGAGTCACTGGAGCAGTAGGCATGAGCTTAAATGGACACCAGAGGATGGTAGAAGACAGGAAGGCCTGGAGGAATGTTGTCCATGGGGTCATGATGGGTCGGACACGACTTCGCACCTAACAACAATGGCATAAATAGTCCTGATTTAAGACATCAGAATAAGTTCCTATACTTTCTCACATTTTACTTTTTAGGATGTCTGCAGCATTTATTTTTTAAAATTGATTTCTGTTAATCTGAAATCATTTCCAATGTGATATCACTATAAAAATTCCCATTCTGTTGTGTCCCACCTTAATTCAGAAACTATCTCTTTCTTATTCTTGGTTGTTTGGCCATTTTAAATGCAACACTACTTTTTTCCAGACTTCACTGTGGTTTTTTGACAATCAAAGTTAATTCTTTTGATTGTAGCTTTCATCTATCAGCTGAGTCCCTCCCAAACCTGAAATCCAATGACTGAGAAAGTTTCCCAAAACTTGAATATAATGTCAAACTCCTTTGGTACATGAATTCAAGTTACCAAAGGTTGTGGTCAGGCGTGCACGCCTCAGCCTTTTCAGTCCTTAATCATTTGAAAAGTACCTTTCTACAACAATTTGGAGTTTTTTCTTCTATTTCACTACCTGTAATGATTTGAACAGGTATAGAGAACACTTATCAAGGTTAACATGAAAGGCTGTTGCATTTCTTTGCAAGTCCTGGGTTTTATTACAGAAAGAAGCAATTGCTTCTTATTACCTTAACTTGAAAGCTTTGTCTTTAATAATGTAGTCTCTGTGTAGAGTTCTATGGAGAATTCTAAATTTGGGGAGGTGGAAAAGAACTCGGGATGGGTAGTGCTTCAGGTCAGCATAAAGTGAATTAATTATTCCTTTAGAGATTTGTTCCTTAGTAGCATATTCACTGCAGTGCAGGACCCAGCCAACAGAAGATGTTTGAACAGTTCTGATCCGCCCCCCCCCCCCACTCAGCAGATAAAGTTTCACTCAGGAATATAGTAGCAATTACTTCTCCCTTATTTAGCAATAACACTATAATTTCTTGTGAGGATACTGTGACTGCTTTCCCGTTGCAGAGAAATTAAATGGCTAAATAATGGCTGGCTGTAGTTAATGAACACTCCTAATATTCCATATTCAAAATTCATGTTTGTGTAAACAGGTTACACAGGCTTAGCTGAGACTCCTCTTACTCAGAGGAGCCATACTGAGTAGACATGTCAAGAAAGCTGCTCTTTAGACCATGCCCAGGGGCTCTTCATTCATTTAGTTGATTGACTGGACTGCAAAGCAAGGCATTGCCCCAGGAGCCAATTACACTTGCAAGTTTCATTCGAAAGAGGCATCTTTTCCCTCTGGACCATTCTTGGCCCCAAAATTTCAAGACTCTGAAATCATTGGCACTAACTTTTCTCCTTTTGGTTTATGGCCTAATTTCAAAACTCACAAGCAGGCAAGCAAGCAAGCAAGCAAGCAAGCTATTCAAACCTTTGGCAAGAAAAATCCGACTTGGCTTGCTGCATGGAGGAAGAGATAAAAGGATAATGTGAACCAGTGGTACAATAAAGAGAAGAAAATACACATAAAGAAAGAATATTAGAAGAGAAAAGGCCGTGAAAAAGAAAGTGTGGTAGCTCTACTCACTTTGGTTCTATTCTTGCCCTTTACTTGCTTAAGACTGTTCCAGCATTGACATGTGTCCCTTCAATTTCCTATAAAATGCAGCCTTTGTCAGAATATTTGATTCCCTAACTTCCTCCTTTAGGGCTCATTATCTTTGTATAAATAGACATTAGCTAATGGCACGTTAGGGGTCATTATGTTAGAAATATTGTTAACCCCCACACACAGCAGGTCAAAATTTAGGACATCACCATTAGTTTATACCACGTTAGCTGTGAGATGCTTTCCAGCTTTTCATGTTACATTGATACGATAAATTATTGTATTGGCCATCAGATGGCTTATTTCATAAATACATTTTGGCCATGTTCCATGCCTAACTCGAAGATGTGCAAGCCCATAAAGATGGGTGGCATTTTTATGCCAATTCAATTGATGCATAATTATCCTTCCAATGATAAACCTTATTTCATGATAGTGGTTGAAACAGTATTTATCCTGTCCCGGGTCGAGCACAAACATAAATAAATAGGGGATTTCCCCCCACCCCCCCTTTCCTAAATGAGGCTTGCAAACACACATACTTGCTGTATAGAGACAGGTTCCCTATAAAATTCACCAAATTTGAGTTATAAGAGTTCCAAATCCAAGCGGCATGCAGGAGGGTAGTTAGGTGGGATCTGAAGGGCAGAACCTGAAGGGCAGAATCATCAGCTGATCTAGGTCCAAAGTCAGAGCTGCAAGTTCAAAAGTCAAGGCACACACAGGGATTGCCATCAATGAAGAGCTTGGGTTTACTGCTGCATTTTAATATAAACAGTCCCTGTGTAGCTCATTTAATGAGACTCCTTTCTACACTCATAGAATACCTTTGCTCTACTCTCTTTGCCGTCTGCCAGGCTCTTGCCTTGAGAAGGGGCACTAATTCTGCAACCTCATCTTCAGAGATTGACAGAAGCTGTGTCTACTGATTTAGTAGTCAATCCAACCTCTTTGCTCATTCAGACAGCAGCCCATCTGATTGTCAGTGTTCCCAGACATGCACCCGTAGTGAGTAGAACTCCGAGACGGGTAGATTCCTCAAAGAACAATTTATTGGATACATCATATTGGCACAACTGGTGAAAACTGACTCTGAAAGTTCCTGCGGTTTTCACCTGATTAAAAAGCGAAAGTTCCCCCTTCCCCCCAAGTCATCAGTCACATTATCCAATAGAGGTGCTGGCTGGTTGCTTAGTTACTCCACTCCTCCTCTCCCCAGCCATCTATTGGAATGTCCTTGGTCCCCACAGGAAAAAATATTGTTTTGACTACAAATCCCGTTATCTATCCCCCCCACCTTTCCCTTCTTCTTCCTTTGACAAACCCTGAAGCCTCAAAGGTGGCCTCAGCCAGGTTCGTTTCAGGGTTGACACTGATGGTGCTGGAGCTGGTTGCTCAGTGTCAGTGTCCTCCTTTCACTGAGGTGGAGAGCCCACCATGACAGTATGAAAATATACATACCTGGCTGTTATGATCAATTTAGATATTACACTCTTTATTGTAGCTGCCTACCGTATAAACCAATTCAGTAGGATCACACAGGGCTTTTAAAACCTCCCACTTAATTTCACCTTAAAGAAATTTTAATGTAGATGTGATCAAGGAAAGTAGATTTTAGAATCTGAAAAATTACAGACCATTGGAATAAAGTAGGAGACAATTAATTATGAAAAATGATTCCTTCTAGGAGCATACTTAGATCATCTTAACAGGCGTGCTAATAAAAATTGATCCAGACTAAAATAACTGAGAATCAAGCAAGCACAGAATAAACCTGAGATTTCACCTGAGCACCTTTGCATTCATGAAGCCTTAGCCAGTGAGCACTGTGTGCAATAGTAAAAAAAAAAATAGAATAAAAGTAGAAAAAGACAACAAAACACTGGATAGGAAACAACAAATAAATGGAAAAGGGACATTCTACTTAGAAGAAATTATTGAAAAGAACAGGATGCACAGACAAAATGAGATAAAGATTGCTGTCAGGAATATACAAAATAGGTCCTTTGTCAGGCCTGGAAGCCATCATTTTTGGTTGGGCCTTCAGGCCTGCCATATTTACTACTGTGGGAAACTGGGAGGGGGGATTGTATGGAGCAAGGGTGATATATAGTCATAATAACATTCCTTTCTCAGAGAGTCAAGGACATCTTGCCCTGTACCTGGGGGGCTGGAACTGGGAGACATCTCTAGTTAGGATGGCACGGTGATTGGACCATGTGATGGACTTGTGAGTGTTAGGCAGGGGAAAACCTGGAAGCTTTTAGATTTGGGTTTTCCCGAATGTGCCAATATGACATCTCTAATAAAATGGAAGTTTGAGGAACTTCAAGCCTCAGAGTCTTCTTTCATTGGGGGTGCTACTTGGAACCCTGACATCCTTCTACCTAACCATCTCTGAGACAGTCTTCTGTTTCAACTCAGCTTCAACTTAAAGCAGATAAGGACCAAGATAGATACACAGACAGATAGCTAGATACAGAAAATATGTATAGATTCTGCTTTGATCTATATTGAAATCTGCAAAGTACCATGTAATGGGATACACTCAGGCAGGAGGTGATATTAGCATAGCCTTTGAGGGAAACATCTCTCCTGCTATGAACTTGGAAAGCAGTTCATAGCAGAAGTAAATATGCTGCATAATCAGACTTATCAAACAGAGCAGTTTTCAAAATTACTTACTTTCATATCTCATGATTTGGGAAAACTGCCAGAACAGAACCAGAATAGCTGAAATGGCATGGTATGAAAGAATACAGGATCATTCCAGAATATTCTGAAATATTTTGTTCCTAGCACACTAGGTTTTGTAGGTATCTTACTATAGACTCAAATGGGCATGATTTCCGAGTTTCTTGTGTACCAACAGTTATAAAGTACAAGGAGTTGTACTTTTCTTCATGAAACTCATTATATGAACTAGCATAATGTGTTATTCTGTCATAGTTATTTCTAAGCATACCCCTTTCTCTTCCTTTGGTTGTAATTAATATTAAACCTGGCACATTACATCATGACCTGTACATTTGTTAGGTGATCATCCATCAATTATATTCTGCTCAGGCATGGGAAATTTCCCTCATTTCACAAAGAAAGGCCAATGTGTGCAATAATCTTTCTGAAAGAAAGTTAGCTTTTATCCAAGGAAATAACGCACTGCTAATTCCTTTCATCATACACTATATCATACTGGACTGAGCGCTTCAGTTAATGATTTCTCGTACGGTGTTCACTCATTTCTTTTGAAAAGATATTTTATTTTACTCAGCAGTTCGATTAGCTAAAAAATAGCTCATGTGCAGCTTCACTGCAATTAAGATAAGAAATAAGACTGTACACATATCCTTTACTACCTATATAAACACAAAATGAGCTATTAATGAACAGGAACATTAGTTTCTGGAATACCTAGCAAGAATGGGGAACATTAGTAGTATTTTATTTTGTATTGATTAGATCCTGGCTTAAGTTTTATGTTCGGTTTTGATTTCATACTTTTAAAAAGAATTCAGATGAACTGATGTCAATTTAGAGAAGAATGACAAAGATGACCTTACACAACTGGCAGTTTGATGTCTATACTTGATGAGTTTGTGAAAAGATTAATAGACAATGTGATTGTGAGCATTTGGATAGAAATGGGGTAATTAACAAGCATCACATAGGTTTGATACAAACACACCATTTCACTCTAGCCCCCTCAGAACCCGGGGAGGAGTAGGAGGAGGGGGGAGGAGTAGGAGTAGGAGGTGGAGGAGTTGGAACTGGGACCGTCTGACAGGGAAGGCACAGCAGGGGCTGAGGACCATGCTGTCCTGGGCCCTTAGGCTTTGGGAGAGATGGTCGATCAGATGGAAAGCTGTCTGTCTCCACAGACAAAAAGGAGGATCAGCTGCTGACCGGCAGTGGTGCTGATAGGCAGTCGATCTCCTCTGGTGAGGAACAGCTATCTACTTCACTTGATCCAAGAACAAGGAGAGTGGAGTGTAGGCAAGCCCAGAGAAGGGCTGCAAGGCTACTCAGGAGGAGGTCGCTCCACCCCTCCACATAAGGAATACCTGGAGGAGACTTAAGGTAACTTAAGGAGAAGCCATGGGGAGCCAGTTTTTGCCAGGAACAATTGTTTGCTTTGGCTTACAGTCCCCTGGCTTCAACTCATGCCTATTGCTGTTTGCCTTGCCTTGCTTGGAAGTTTTATCTTCACCTTTTGTTTGGACCTAGCCCTTCTCTTGTGGACTGTGTTTCGCCTTTTCTTCACTGTGCCTTTGGAACTGCTTCTTGCCTGAGACAGTGGTGGGTTTCAAAAATTTTTACTAGCCATGTGGGCATGGCTTGGTGGGCATGGCAGGGGAAGGATACTGTAAAATCTCCATTCCCACCTCAATCCAGGGGAAGATTACTGCAAAATCCCCACCCTGCATCTCCCTGCGACCGGTAAGATCCCACAGGGTCGGTCTCCTCCGGGTTCCGTCAGCTAAACAATGTCAGCTGGCGGGCCTGTGGGAAAGGGCCTTCTCTGTGGCGGCTCCGGCTCTCTGGAACCAACTACCTCCCGAGGTCCGGACTGCCTCCACCCTACTGACCTTCCGCAAAGCTGTTAAAACCTGGCTTTTCCGGCAGGCATACTGTAGCAACCAGTTTGCCCAGCACCGTAAATGTGAGCAGTGCATGCTCACGCTTGCTTCAATCATGTGTGCCATCCGCACATGTGTGTGACATCACAAAGCACCCCCTTGTGCCATCCACACATGCGTGTGACGTCAAACAACACAACAATTCGCTCCTGCCCGCCATCCGTACATGCTTGCGGCATCAAAAAGACAGCGATATAGGATGGGATTGCAACCTGGCAGGTGGGCAGGGGCAAGCCGCCACTACGGGTTCGTCTGAACCAGTCTGAACCGGCTGAAAACCACCTGTGGTACAAAGGCATCACATTGAAACAAACGCAACATCCCTCCTTTCACGCTGGTCATATAAAACACCATGAAAAGAATAATGGAAAATATTTTTGGTGATGGGAGGTATAAGAACTATGGTCAACTTATTTTCCAAAGCACTTGAAGGCCAGACAAGGAATCATCATCATCATCATCATCTTTTAATGACTTCATAATCCCTTGCGGGGTGGAGTTGGGCAACTGAATGGATCTGTGTGTTTACTGGCCGGATGCCCTTCCTGTCGCCAATGAGGAGTTATATTCAGCAGATATATTCTCAAAGTGCCCAGAGTGAAAAATACCTAGAATCGAACTCACAGCACCCCCAATTGTGAGGCAAGAGCTCTACCTCTAGGCCCCTACACCACTTGAAGGCCAGACAAGGAATAATGGATGGAAACTGATCAAGGAGAGATTCAACCTGGAAATAAGGAGGAGTTTTCCGACAGTGAGAACAATCAACTGATGGAACAGGTGTTGTGGGAGCTTGTGGGAGCTTCATCCCTGGAAGCTTTCAAGAAGAAACTGGACTGCCATCAGTTAGAAATGGTGTAGGGTCTCCTACTTGGGCGGAAGGTGGACTAGATGACCTACAAAGACCCTTCCAACTCTGTTATTCTGTTATGCTTCTTGCATCGGCATGCTGGGGGTGGGGGGGAAAGGTGGACCAGATTGATTTTCGTGACCTAAGAAGAAGCTCTGCAATCTGAAATGATCGTTGAGAATCAACTTTTGGTTCTTGTTCCTTTCTGTGAGAAAACACACCATCCCACAATGATGCAAAGCATCTCATTAGCTTCCAAGAGATTCACGTCACTGCAGCACCACAGCACTGCCAGCCAGCCGGTGTGCGTGCGTGCGTGCGTTCTCCTTGACACAAGTTCAAAATCTATCACACCCGTCGTTCCCACTGGAAATGATTCCCTGTGCAAATGTGTTTGTCGCAAGTAAAATGAGCTTGAAGGGGCCATTGACGTAACTCAGCAGAATGAATGGTTCCCGCACCGAGCGGGTGATTGGCACACATCAACTGAGAATGTCACTTTTTTAAAGTTGTCCTTGAATGGGACATCATCTTCGATCAAAGCAGCGGCTGGATGACAGGAAAATTAGAAAGGCATCTACAACAGCCTTGGCTTGACACATCAAGAAAGCAAAAATGTTGCTAAAGCAGATTTTAAAGAACTCCCAAAAGGCGATTGGTTCCAGCTTTTTTCATGCTGATGCTTTTTTTGTGGTGCTTCTTGTTTAAAAAACTCATGCTGGTTTATTTTCCAAGATAGCAACTCTTTGGTTGAGCAGTTTGTTCATCAGAGAAGCGAGCCGATCGGTTATAATGAAATAACTCTGCAAAGTAGAGGGGGAAAAAACTTATAAGAAGAAATAAGCATGTATACCGCACATTAGTGATGAAGAGATCAACTTTCTCCCCTTATTTTTCAATCCTTAGTTAGGAAAACACAACATTCTTGTTACTGCTACTGCTGTTATTTACTCTTCGAGAGAGTGGCTGGGGTTTACACACCTCATTAATTCATGCTGGCTAAATATTTATTTATTTATTTATTTATTTATTTATTTATTTTAATTTCTATGCCACCCTTCTCCCGAAGGACTCAGGGCGGCTTTCAAAAACATGGATAAAAACAAAAAGGTATAAAAACATTTACAGACAAGCAAGCAACAAAGACATTACAATTAAAAAGGGGCGAATCAAAATTCATAATTTAAAATTTAAGAAGCTATAAAATACACCGTGTTCCTATAACATATAAAAATATGTTATAGGAACACGGTGGCTCAGTGGCTAAGATGCTGAGCTTGTCAATCGAAAGGTCGGCAGTTCAGTGGTTTGAATCCCTAGCACCGCATAACGGGGTGAGCTCCCGTTCCTTGTCCCAGCTTCTGCCAACCTAGCAGTTCGAAAGGACGTAAAAAATGCAAGTAGAAAAATAGGCACCATCTTTAGTGGGAAGGGAACAGTGTTCCGTGCGCCTTTGGCATTGAGTCATGCCGGCCACATGACCACGGAGACGTCTTCGGACAGCGCTGGCTCTTTGGCTTTGAAATGGAGATGAATACCGCCCCCTAGAGTCAGGAACTACTAGCACTTATGTGCCAGGGGAAACTTTACCTTTACCTTTAGGGAAAGTAAGTGAATACCAGCCCTGATCCCAACTAATGCAGCCCAGAAAAAAAACAAACAAGTTTGGTAGATGGTTTTGCAGGTTTTGCTCTTCTATAGGTTTTGGCACTTCCATTTTCCTGGATTCCATAACAGGGTCTGTTACTCTGTAGTAAATGGTTAGGAGACCATGGAGGACTTCCATCCGAGGACTGGGTTTTTCCTTCTGCAGTGAGTAGGTGGGTGCAGACCAGTGGTGGGTGCAGACCCCTAGGCTGCACCCAAATTGTTTTTACCCTTAATGGGCCAGTGAGGAGGGTCTTTCAGGAAACGGGGCGTCAGAAAGAAGTAAGTAGGGATCAGATGGAAGGGTGCTCTCTAAGATTGGTGGTTTTCTTGCAGACGTTTCATGACCCAACCGGGTAACATCATCAGTCATAGAAGGCAGTGGTGATTGTGGAGAAGGAAAAGGGGAGGAGGAGGAAGAACTGTGGGGACATTGGTGCTGAGCTAGGTTGTTTTCTTGAAGGTGTTTCATGACCCAACTAGGTAACTTCATCCATGTTAGAAAGGAGTGGGGGGATTTGGTACAAATGGTGCTTTTAGCACTGATGATGATATCTAGTTGGGTGATGAAATGTCTGCAAGAAGCTCAGAGACCACAACCTCATTTTAACCCTGAGCTACAAACATTATCTTTTATACGTCAGATTGGTAGGAGATAAGGGGGGGAGAATCAAGATTTGGCATATTATGAGTGACTGGCTAATCCGGGAAACCGCTGGTTTAACTGGGTTGCTAAACATAAAGGAGCTCAACCAGGAATTGTCAGTCATTAAGAGACCTTCCGGATTTTCCTGAATTTACACCCTCTGGAACCTCTCGCCTGCAATCTTGCATCCTAGGGTGCCCAAGGTAAAAAAAAAAAAACTTCCCAATTTACATCTGGTGTTTTATTAAGAGTTGCAGGCTGCTGCAATTGGGAGTGAAACCAAATTGTACATTAGCTCTTGTGCTGTCCAAGCCACCCAAAAACTGAATCACTTTTGATATTTCCGCATTGCTTCAAGGCAGCAAAAGCAGCTGTTGCCCCGAAGGGATCCCTTAATTTTAATTTTTTTAATAGAGAGTATGACGCAGAAAATTCTCCGCTAGATTTAGTGGGCTCCTGCTGGTAGAACTTTGCAAATGGGCTAAACTGGTTTTTAAACAGCCCAAAAACTTGATTTGAGGAAGGGGGGAAAAGAGCTATCTATAATGAGGCACACCCATATTTTTGGCAAACAAGAGTTGCCTGCACTTTTCTCTTTCCCAAAACGTCGTTCCTTCCTTCCATTCATCATCCCTTTTTTCCTCCATGGCTGGCTGGGTCCCTTTCGTGGCTGGCCCCATTCAGGTCCTCTTTTTTTGAGTTTTGCCACCAAAAAAACATTGCTGATGACAACAATCTTTGTGACTATGTGGGAACTTTTTGTCTCCGTCACTTGTGGGAGGGGAAAAATGTGTTTTGCATTGATACGAA
>JANHFM010001958.1:33006-45942 GCA_032468115.1 Grayia smithii
CAGAAGGTGGTCCTGCAAGTACCCTGGGCCGATGCCATGTAGGGCTTTATAGGTGAGCACCAGCACCTTGAAGCGAACCCGGAGAGCCACCGGATAAACAGATACAATAATGTCTCTCTCTCACATCATGCAACACAAGTGTGTGTGTGTGTGTGTGTGTGTGTGTGTGTCTCCCTATGTGTGTATAACATAAAGCTTACCTTGCATCCCTCACAGGTAATCACAC
The DNA here is from genome assembly GCA_032468115.1 of Grayia smithii. Taxonomy (NCBI): domain Eukaryota; kingdom Metazoa; phylum Chordata; class Lepidosauria; order Squamata; family Grayiidae; genus Grayia; species Grayia smithii. The sequence continues at coordinate 33,233 of JANHFM010001958.1, forward strand.
CATAATGGATTCCTGAAGATTTGTCTCCGCAGATCTTGCATGGAATAATTTCAATTTGAGCTGCAACAGAAGCACGCCACCAGTTAATTATATTTTCTTTTAAATACCTTATAAAAAGCATTCCCTGATCAGCATTTGTACATTGAAAACTAATAACCTGCTCAACATTCTACCACATTAACTATTCATTGCTGAACGGTGCGGGTTCCCCCAGGGCCTTGTACTAATTTATGGCTGCTTGTTATATAATAGCTTTCAGGTTATTAAAATGGGTCATTGGAGAGGGTGCTTTAAAATGCACAATGTTGTCAGATTTAGTGTCTCCCAACCTAGAAGGACTGGACTCAAGAGATCTCCCGTTGGCCAAAACGGTGCAGAGAAGAGAAACCACAACAGATCTACAGATGGCAACGTACAATTGCACTGATGTCGTAAAAGCTAAATCGCTACCCGTTCAGATAAAATTCCAATAAAGCTGGATTACTCAAATCTTGGCCCACTGGGTAAGAAACCAGGGAGACTAAAAATACCATTTTGCAGCCTGATTTCCCTGTTGCTGGGATGAGCTCATAATATGCCACATCTGCCCATTTTGTACCCTCCTAAGGATCAAGGGTCTCCCCCAGTATCTGCTGTCCTTCAGATGTCTTGGTTGAGCGAGACCATCCTCCACCTGGCCAGCAGAGCCATCACATCTGGAGGACTATAAATTGGGGAAGATTTTCTTAGATCAACAGATAAGCTTCTGAATTCTACAAAATAAATTCATTCTGGGCAAAGATAAATTAGTCATAGATTGGAAATCATCTGGTTTATATTTAAGTAAGACACGGGGTGATTCTGATAGGTTATGCTGAAGTCTTCTCATATGGGTCACCTTGCTGGTCTTCTGAATGACCTTGGCTCAGATGTTCACGAAGTGCCTTGTAAGAAACCCAGCTGTGCTTTGAAAGGGACAAAACTGCCCATCCTTTACTCAACCATTCTTCACAAGACCTTCAACCCTCCACACCTTTCAGATTGACAGACTGTCAAAAGTTAAAGCAGAGTTCATTCTCTTGTTGACATCAATATTGTTGCCAAAAACCTCTTGACGTATCACATTCAAGCTGTTGGCAAAGGAGGTCCCAAGACAGCAGAGAACCGCCATGCCTTGAGCTCTGAAAGCAAAAGGTTTGGGTTGCGAAAGGTTAAGCTTTCACAGAATAACCGTTCCTGGAGTTACATGTCAGGATGATGGTGACTTTTATCCACTAGAAGGGAACAGGTGGCAAATTCATTTATGGTGAGATGCAGCTGATGGGATGGTCCCTCTTAAGCACTCAGGCTGATCTACAGCAAATGCTGGCTGCACTCTGGGCCTGGATTTAGTCTGCACCACCACAACTGGATGGGGAAGAGGACGATATCAAAGATGGAATTAATGCGGAGAAGCGGTAGAGGGTGTTTGGGAATCAAGGAATGGCAAGATGAGCCAGGTCCTCATTCCTAGTTACAGGTAGTCCTTCACTTACAACCACAATTGGGAGCGGGATTCCAGTCATAAATCATTGCGGCCATAGGTCAAGGCTCCACATCACCAGAGCCAATTTTTTCTATCGATTTTTTAACGGCAATTGTTAAGTGAGTCTCACGGTGTTATCCAATCTCTCAAATGGGAATTTTTTGACATTAAAGAACTGGTCGTAAGTCAAGGCAGGATCCAGAAATATCCTATATGGACTAGCATAAAATCCAGACCTTGTTTCTGTGCAGTTTCATACTTCATCACTCTGCCGCTAGATTCTTCCATAATTGTTCTACTTCGCTGTTGCTTCAAATGAAACTAGGAGCCGAGTGGAGCAAGGGTGCCAAAAGGCAGATGTTCCAGATGTAGGATGCATCATAGCTGTGCAGCCAACCTCAAAAATGCAGAGAATTGTCTTGGAAAGAGAAGCAGCCTAACTATCTGTGTCTGTTTCCTGAAATGTAGTCACTTAGTCACAAAATAAAAGAGAAGTCGAGAAAGTAGGAACAGGAGAAATATTTTTTTAAGAGAAATGGAGAAGGATTATATTCACCAACCTTCCATTAAGAATAATGCATAAACTACAATAGCAACATTTTCTCTTGTAAGCTTCTTCCCTCTGTAAAGCGGAAAGCTACACTTATCAAAAAGTGACAGCAATTTTTCTTAGAAAAGCCCATTTTTGCTCCTTCTCAGTCGACTGATTAAATATGTTGCTATACAGTCCCCGACATTCATACATATTTAGGAGCAAAATAAGAATTCCCCTTCTAACGCAGAGGAAGCAAGCAGCTGAATTAAACAAGGCCTGTTTGACTACCTAACATCCTAATAGCAGAGCGTTTTCAGCTCCATTACCTAAATAATTTTCAAGGCGCCCTAAAGTAGTTCGTGATTATTAGATATGATTCACCTAAATCATCCAAAGCTTGTAACAATGTTCGGGCTTTGACAAGTTCTTAGAGCGAATATATGGATATGGTAGGAGCAGTGGTAAAATCCAAATTTTTTTACTACTGGTTCTGTGGGCATGGCTTGGTGGGCATGGTGTGGCTTGGTAAGCGTGGCTTGGTGGGCATGGCAAGGGAAGGATACTGCAAAATCTCCATTCCCACCCACTCCAGGGGAAGGATATTGCAAAATCCCCATTCCCTCCGCCCTCTGGGGCGAGCCAGAGGTGGTATTTGCCGGTTCTCCAAATTACTCAAAATTTCTACTACCAGTTCTCTGAACTGCTCAAAATTTCTGCTACCGGTTCTCCAGAACCTGTCAGAACCTGCTGGATTTCACCCCTGGGTAGGAGGGAATATTTCTTAAAAGGGCCAGGCACTATCTTGACTAAATATATTCTCAAAAGTACTGTTTCTCAACCTGGGCAACTTGAAGATGTATGGACTTCAACTCCCAGAATTCCCCAGCCAGCATAGCACCCAAATTCTGGGAGTTGAAGTCTACACATCTCCAAGCTGTCCAGGTTGAGATAGACTGCTGTGAAGGATGGTCTCTAGAACTGAGTTTTTACTTTCTGTATTAGCCAGAATAGACTTTGCCAATATAGCAATTGGATGACAGGATAAGGACTCGGCTGTTTTAATGAGACCGAAATGAGGGCTGCATTTGCAGCCTCACGCATTCGGTAACAGGCCTTCTTGGTTGAATCAGAAACACGGGTATCTTGGAAACCAGTATGTGGCCAAAGAAAAGAGGATAGCAATTAAAATCAGCAGCCACTGTACCAAAGTTATTGCATGCAAAAAGAAAAGAAAAATGCTAAGGAAATAAATTTAAACATGCACACTGGTACAAAAAGTGCTTGTGGGACAACACTTAAGGGTTACAAACCCGTGTAGGAGTACAACTTCCTCTCTCCACAAAGGTGTGACCCAAAGACCCACAACTGCCACATAGCCTAGGGATACGATTTACTATCTATGTTAAGAGACCCGTCCACCCAGAAGCATTCAGATCAAGGTAAAGTAGCATCACAGCCTTAAAAGAATGACAAGGCAACATAAAAATGACCCTTGCTGTACCCAAAATACTTCAACAAGGCCACTCTGGTAGCATCAAGACTATTATATGCAAAAGGCAACATAATTTAAATGTGTGAGCCGCCCCGAGTCCTTCGGGAGAAGGGCAGCATATAAATGCAATAAAATAAAATAAAATAAAAAATAAATAAAATAAAATAAAATAAAATAAAATAATTCCTGTTAAAGGATGAAAAAAAGGGGAGCAATGCTCTCCGTGGCCACTAGGTGTCACTCGCGTCAATGAAATTGCTTAAGGAAAAAACATTTAAATCCTGTCCTTTAAGTTCTTGGTCCTTATTGATCATCCCTGCAATAAATAAAAATCAATTCTGGATTTCTACTTCTTTGTGTTCTTTCCTTTTACAAAAACCTGTGATGGACACGCTTCTGAATCACTTGAAGGCCTTTCACATGTTCAAAAGAAGAGATTTTTTTATAACTGATTAATCATGTATCTCAATATCCTCTGTGACCTTGCAAGGGATTCTGGAGCATCCTTTCCAGCTCAAATGCTGCCCCCCCCCCCCAAAAAAACCTCTTTTTTATTTTGGTCCCCCCTGTTTTTTGGGATGTTGGGGGTATGGTAGCTTGACCGCTGAAGCAGAGGAGATGGAGATACCGACAGAACCGAGACTGCCACAAAAGGGAACGTGATTTACTGGACTATCCTGGATTACAAAGATGAGCTGGAAGGGGACACTCAAGGTTGGTGCAGTGATGGATCAGGACTGAAACCAAGAAGTCGGATCAAAGTAGGATGGAAACACAAATGCAAGAAGGCAGGAAATCAATGGGAAGATGGACAGTTCAGGAGATGATCAGACTGGCCTTGAGGACAAAGAGACAGGCAGATACTGATGAAAATGAGAGATGATCCAGACAGAATTCAAGACTGGGAATTTCCTAGGCAGAAATCCAACTCTGTCAAAGCTCACCTGGTTTGAGGAAGGAAAGAACAGTGAAGGGAGGGACGAAAGCTCCATCAGCAACTCCATGCTTGTGCATGCTGCTTAAGGAGGGGGTTGGACTGGAACCTGCAAGGTCCCTTCCAACCCTATGATTCTATGTTCCTCCATGGTGGCGCAGTGCTTAAAATGCAGTACTGCAGGCTACTTCAGCTGACTGCTGGCTGCCTGCAATTGGGCAGTTCAAATGTCACTGGTTCAAGGTTAGTCAGCCTTCCGAGGTGGCTAAAACAAGGACCCAAATTGTTGGGGGCAAGAGGCTGACCCTGTAAACTGCTTAGAGGGGCTGTAAAGCAATATATAAGTGCTATTGCTATTTCCTTCCTCAACAGCAAGAAAACAACTCCTTGGCCTGCAGTGCTCTATGAGGGCATCCTTCTGAAGCCCAGAAGAGCAAATCCATCTTATTAGCCTCAAGAAACAAACGGTCAAAGTGTTTCTACTCTGTCCTGCTAAGTGCTTTGGGTCCAAGATAGACAGACCAAGAAACCACACTAGCCCCTTTAGCAATGTCCTTCAATACAGAAGATTCTGGATTTGTGCAAGGTCCTTGGAAGGCACAACCTACCCTCCTTCAAAGGTGCTTTTCCATAAGGCAATGGGGTTTTTTTCTTTGAAAATGTCTTACTTCTCATCCAAGAAGCTTCTTCCATTCTGAAGAACAGAAGAAACTTCTTGGATGAGAAACAAAATGTTTTCAGAGAAGGAAAAAAACAAGGAAGACCAGTTGCCTTTTGGAAAAAGCATCTTTGGGACAACTGTGATCTGATGCTTGAGAATATCCATCAATTCCCCATTTGTCAAGACTTTGTCTCATCCTCCCTTCCCCAAAAGCTGGCTTGGTCCTCTTGGCACCAGAACTCTGTGTCCAGTAAGTCACTCCTACACAGGCTGTCCTGAAACCTACAGGTGGAACCATCTCTTTCCTGCTGAAAAATCCTGACTCTGAAACTCTTCAAGCAAACATTTCATCCTCCAATTTTAAAAAAAGGAAAAGATGTCTCCAGGCATTGAAGAATCCTTGAAAATATGAATGCGGTTGAAACAGAAATAGAAATAATTATTCTTGGTTGATCTGCCAGATGTTTTGAGGCCCGGGGCAAGCTGTGTCAGGAAGATTTGACTGGGTGCGGGTGCCCATCAATGCTTTGCCACCTCGGCTGCGTTCAGATGGAAAAACCCAGCCCTCTCTACCTTCGCCCGGGTGGGCTTGGCAGGACCCCGGCCTTCTAAAGAGGCTTTCCCCCAGACAGACGGTGGTTGATATGGCTCAGCTTGTAGCCTTATCATTGTTGAAAGGCCCAAAGAGGGTTGGGTACAATGACATCTTTAGTTGGAGCCATTCCACAGGGAAACGCCAACAGATTTTAAAAAGTTGAGATCAATCTGAAACCATTCCTTCAGCTGGACTCAAAAGGCCCAGGATTTGCTTTCCTCCTCCCCCTCCCCCCAAAGTTTTAGGCAGTTATTGAAAATAAAAATTAGGTATTTATTTATTTTATTTTATTGCATTTATATGCCGCCCTTCTCCCGAAGCACTCGGGTATTACTTGATTTAGGACTTAGTAGCTGTTTACTACTGTTTATTAATTAACTATTTAATTACTTAAATTGATGCTAATTAGTTACTGGGTATAGCTAAAAACAAAAAAAAAATTCTTCAGGGAAATCTGCTGGCCCTTCCTTGCGAATTTCTTCCAGCGATGAGCATTTTAGCTCTTAGGCCAACTTAGAGGGCCTTTCTCTCCAAGCAAGATAAAGTTAACTTTAATACATTTAACACCCCCTCAATCTATTTAATGCCAATCTCCCGAAGGAGAGTGGCTCTGTAATCTGCTTTCGATAAAGGAAATGCCGAACTCCCTGATTGCATAAGTCCATCAAACAAGCGCAGGAGCAATAATCAGATCAAGTTTATTTGTGCACAAAGATGGTTAGGATCAGCTGACTCTTTAAAACCCAGTTTAATGTTGGCAAAGGAACCTTTTGCACAGAACCCTCTGAGGCTGGACATGCAGGATTACAAGGACAATTGTTTATTCCCCCCCCCCTTTATTGTTTTACCATAAATCCTAAAGTTACTAAAAATGTAGAAGAGGAATAATACAACACAAAACAATGCATCCCTGCTGTTCAAGGAATAAGCAATCTAATCCTGCCAGTTCAAGGCTGCCACAAAAGAAAATAATGTAGCAAGCAAGTTTGCCTTTTAAAAATAATTATTTATTGAGAAAAGAATCCGAAAGGGCTCCCAAGGAAGAAAGGCATCATTGTAACCAGCCTGGGAAGAGGTTGGTTCTCCCCTTCAAAATGATTTTGGATTCTGCAATGTTTAGAATGCCTGGATACAAAATTGTTGCACTGCGACTTGCAAAGTTACAGCACCGATACAATGAGGGAGTTCAGGGTTGTTGCTCAAGAGTAATGAGTGGAAAATCTCTGCCTGCAATTATCAGAAAGGGGTGAGTTGGAGACACCCCTATTATTCAGAGATTCATTGCCTTCAGGCCCAAGGAAAAATGATTATCTTTGAAAAGAAAGCCACTTCCTAGCTCTGATCTACATTATTCACTCAGTCTACCATTAAATGAAAGAGAAGAATTCATTAATATTTTGGGCAATGGTGGCACATTGCAAGCCACGGAAGGGATTTAGGGCAGCACTGCCATCAATGCCCATCTATTGAGAGGCTGGCACGGTGCAGGCGTGGCTTGTAACCTGATTAATTGCTTTGTATGGAATAACCTGGGCTTCATTTCATTGTTCCAAGGATCCAGGAGGTGGCTGAAAGGGAAAAGCGGCATGCAACCTTTTCAAATCTTTTCAATCAAGTTATGCAGTCCGAGCCTCAGCGAAGGACAAAGGAGATTTCTGTCCTTCTCAGCTCCCTTGTAAATCCCGCTGGGGAAGCTCTGGTGCCAATGCTCGGCTTATGCACATGACGACCCCAACGTGATGCTTAAAAGGAAAGGGTCACCGCATCATTTAGGATAGAACAGAGTCCTAACTGTGGGGTACCAAGGAATAAGTCAGAAGGTCCCTTTGAATCTCCTTGACGCTTATCCTTCAATATACCATTCCCGTTCATCTCCCTTTCTGCCCGATCCCCAGAAACATGCAATAGAAATAACCCCAAACATGGACCTCCTGTGCCTACTTGAAGTTACCTCTAGCTAAGGGAAGGGGACGGATTCAGAACCAATCTTATTTCATACGCTGTAATTTTAGCAACAACAAAACGTTCTTAAGATTGAGCTCCCTCTTCAGACCCACTGTAAGAGGCATCCTATGTTAGTGGGGTACCAGAGCTGAATGGAGCCCATAAACTTTCTGCAAAAGTCTACTCCACTTGGTCCAGCTTCAGTATCAGCACAGTCTTTGGGAGACAGGAAGTCATTTTGTTCCTGATTCTTAAACCAAGCCTGGCTATCAGCTGAAAATTAGTCTAGCAATAGGTCCAGATTACTCACCTAACCCTGCTGCTGTCTTGCTACCCCAGCCTGGTGCCCTTCCCACGTGTTGCTGCTTCATCTCTCCTCTACTAAGCTGGGAAGCATCCAGTTGACCATAGTGTGGTCAAAATGAGTCCAGCCCACCTTCCTTCAGATGTTGTCTAGATCACAGGTCACCCAACCTTGGTAACTGTAAGACATGTGGACTTCAACTCCCAGAATTCCAGAGTGGAACAGCTGGCTGGGGAATTCTGGGAGTTGAAGTCCACAAGTATTAAAGTTGCCAAGGTTGGAGACTCCTGGTCTAGATTGTCTCACATCTGATACCAAAGCAGCATTTTGCAAACCAACCAACTACGGTAGAGAAACTTAGTCACAACAGTTTAAAAGAGGCTTCTTTCCTTGCCTCCTGAAGCCTGTTTTTCTACCAGGTGAGGTTCAAGGACTTACAATGCCACAATGTGCTGTTTCCGTGTCTTAAGAGCTCTTTTCCTGCAACAGATCACTCAATCCGTGTTTTCCCCATCACTGAACCCCAACTCAACACTAATGCAATTTTATTTTGCTTCTTCCATTCAGCTCAGAGTTTCTTTTGGGAGATGGCTAGCCGTATATATTTGTTTAATAAATGACTAAATACATTCTTCCACCGCATAGTCAATTCCAAATGTTTCCACAATTCACAGAATAACTCTTCTCCCACTTGTATAATCATCTGCTTTCCAATCTGACAGGTCTGTAGTTTCCTCAGTCCATCTCCTTCCCTTCTGGAAGATGGAGATCACATTCTGGGATCTTGCCAGTTCTCTTAGGTAATCCCAAAGATTACTTAAGAGGGGTTCCTTCAGTATCAGGGGAGGCAGCCCCTTTGCTCCTGCAGAGATGAATTTGTTTAAATTAGCTACATGCTCTCATCTCTTTCTTCCCCTCATCTCTTTTAAATCACGGAGAGTTGAAATTTCCTTCCCTTTTGATGAAAACCAGGACCATCCAGGGCACTAATTTCTTTTGGAGAGAATTCAGATACAAAACAGAAGCTGTAAAGTTCTGTCCTTTTATCATCCAACCGTATGTTCTTACCATGTCCTTCACTTAGAACAAAGCACAAGTGATTTAATCAGACCTCTCAATCCTTCCACGAAGAAATAAAAGGACGGCTTTGAGGAACCTGTGCTCAGCACACAATCGACTCCGAATTCAACTCTGCTTGGATTTATAATGACCTTAAAGAGGCAGGAGCCGTACGGCAATGTTTAGTCAACCGAAAGTAGTTCAGTGGGTCTTGTACACGAAAACTTCCTGTGAGATCAGAGCTTATATCTCCCTGTGCTTACGAGAACCATTTCCAAGCCTCAACAAATCCTGTCAAAGGATTTGTGCTTTTACAGCTTCAAAAGAGGAAGATAAATTTTGGGGGGTATATATTGCTGCTCACAATAACACTTTTAAACCTGTAATTATTTATCCTCTGCAGATTTAGGAAGCCTGTAATTACCGCTTAAGCTTTTGCCAATGTCTAGCATATTTCATATTTGCCAACACTGGTTCAGTTGAAAGGAATTAGCCACGCTGTTAAAAAATCTGTTCTGTATTAGCTCCTGTGCAAACAAAAAGATGGAAGAGCTCCATCACATCCCGTCTTTCAGGAAACCATCTCCTCTGAGAGTTTCAATTCTGCTCAACGATTTGAAGGTTGATTTGAGCTCAGTTCAGATTGGACCAGGTTGTTATATGGTACCCTGATTACACCGGATAGTAAAACCACAAACCAGTGTTTCCCGAGCTTGGCCACTTGAAGAGGTGGGGGGGACCAAGTCCCAGCAAGCTGGCTGGGGGATTCTGGGAGTTGAAGTCCATCCCTCTTCAAGTGGCCAAAGATAGAAACACTGCCATAAATCAAAGCATTGTAGAAATTAGGTTATGCTGATTCCTGTTCTCCCACTCCAGGTCCCTAAATTTCCAGCCAAGGTAAGAGTAAAGGAATTACAAACCCAATTAGTAGTAGCTTTGAAATGATCAAATGAAGCATTTCATCCCCAAACCCAGAATTAATATCGGCTGAAGAAACATGAGTTTCCTTTGGAAAGTTGAAATGACTTTGGGATGAGCCCAAAGTGGGTACAACAACAAGCTTATTTACTTTCCAACTAAATGTGAATGACCTCTGGGTGGCCCTCCAATGTGAATGCAGCTGAAGAGACCTTCAGCTCCAAAGTCTGCCTGCGTTCTATACTGGTAGTCCTTGACTTACAACAATTCATTTAGTGACCCATCAAAGTTACAACAGCCCTGAAAAAAGTGACTTATGACCTTTGTTTTTCACGTATGCAGCATCCCCACAATCAGGTGCTCAACCCTTGGCAACTGACTCCTATTTATGACCATTGCTGTGTCCCAAGGTCGCTTGGTCCCCTTTTGAGACCTTCTGAGAAGCAAAGTCAATGGGGAAGCCAGATTCACTTAACAACCGTGTTACTAACTCATCAACTGCAGTGATTCACTTAACATCCGTGGCAAGAAAGGCCATAAAATGGGGCAAAACTCACTCAACAGTTGTCTCAATTAACAACAAAAAATTGTGGTGAATTGTGGTGGTAACTAGAGGACTCCCTGTGTGTGCGTTTTAAACAAAGGGGTGGAAGTGTTACGCAATGGGAATGGTAAGGTATGATGAGTGTGTATGCTGCATTTCTTTGCCCTGTTGTGTAAGAGGTCGACATAAGTTACCTGCTCCTAGGCAATTACAGGTTGCCACTGTTTTAATTGGAGGGTGGACAAGCAAGGTTTATACATCTGTTGCCCAACTGCAATCCAACCACCGAGATTGCTTATCCTTCCAATTATGCAAGGATAATTACAACATAGATACACCAACCACAATTATATTTAGGAGGCTTGGCAGATGGACCAGGAGAGAGCTTGGAAGAATGCAGCTCCAACATATTTTATACAACAGAGACAAGGATGAGATTCCAACCGAGATTTCGATCGTAGGCAATTAAACTGGGATTATTAGTACAGGCTCAATCATCCTCAGTCCCTGATGGGACAGTGACCAATATTGATATACAGGGCATCCTCAGCTTACAACCCTCTGTTCAGTGACCGTCTGAAGTTTCAAAAACAATGGGAAAAACATGGCTTATGACTGATCCTCACACTTAACAAGAATTATAGAAACCCCACCGACAGGTCGGGGTTCAGCAACTCCCAAGTGGGAGGGCCTGCAGGATCTCAGCATCTGTTTGGATCACTGACACATTATTTTTACAGGTACAGATTAGCAGAGTTGGAAGGGCCCTTGTAGGCCATCTAGTCCAACCCCCCACCCAAGCAGGAGACCCTACACCAATCTCTTCTAGAAAGCCTCCAGGGATGAAGCTCCCACAACTTCCGAGTTTTCCTTACAAGGCATCACGGAGCTTCATCGATAGAACAGCTTTTTATCATTTCAGCAGTAGCACAAAATGCACCAGGGGGGTGGGGGTGGGGGTTGTAAATGCACATTTTTTTTTCTCTTTCTCCAGATAAAACATACTTGCTGGCCTGCTGAACCACACAAGATGCTTTCATCTCCTTTAGTAGTGCGTCCATCCTGGGGTCAAATCCCTTCCTAAGCTGGCAAGCCAGACTGATCGATATGCGAGTTTTCCAGCCAACCGCTTTAATTTGAGCTCTTTCTGGAGTGTGCAAACATTGGGGAGAACAGAAAAGCTCTGCCATTAAGCTGCTCTTAAAAGCTGGGAGTTGTTTTCCTTGGTGCCTTGTCAAAGCCAGGTAGGCAGACACTCACCCACAGCTCCCTTGGCCAAAGCAAGGGAGGCTTCAGCAAAGTGGGAAGGACCCTGCTCCCTTGGCACCTTGTGGAGACCGATGGCTTTCTGCTCGATGGGCTCTTGAGTTGTGGCCCTGTGGCTTCCCAGGCATCACTTCCAATTACCCTCCCCCCAACCACTAGATGACTGGCGATGGTGTTTATAGCAGTGTTTCTCAATCTGGGCAGGTGGGTGGACTTCAGCTCCCAGAATTCCCCAGCCAGCCGGTCCAGCCATCTTCAACCTGGCCAGATTGAGACACACTGGGTTACAGGGAAGCAGTAGACCCACAAAGAGAGAAAAGAACATAGAGGGAGGGAGGGAGGAAAAGAAAGAAAGAAGTGAAAAAAGAAAAGGAGAAAGAAAGATAGAGAAAAAAGAGTGAAAGGAGAAAGAAAGAAAGAAAAAAGAATAAATGAGGAAATGAGAAAGAAAAAGGGAGAAAGAAAAAGAGAGGGAGAAAGAAAGAAAAAAGAGAGAGGAGGAGAGAAAAAGAGAGAGAAAAAGAGAGAGAGAGAGATGGCTAGATAGCTAATCCTCCAGCATAAACTTGGTATTCCAAACTCGGGCGAGATGGGGGGGGGGGGAAACAACAAGGAAAGCCAAAGAAAAACGGACAGATCTTGACAAGTTATTTAGAAGCCGTTGCTCGGCTGCCGCTGTGCCCCCACTTCCAATTTCATTCAGCTGACAGGGCCGAGTCTGAAGGGCCGGCTTCTTTCTCCAGCAAATGGAGTAGCCGAACAGAGCCGGACAATGCAGCCTTGGCAGAGCCCCACCGAGCGAGGGAGAATGAACTGGCCTGCCCTGGATCGAGTATCCGCGCGGGAACATAATCCCTTCTCTGTTCTGCAAATATCTGCGCTCCGAGGGCAGCCGAGGACACGTCTTACAAGAGGCCAGCAGCCATGGATGGCGGGGAGGGAGGGAGGGAGGGA
>JANHFM010001958.1:59626-70435 GCA_032468115.1 Grayia smithii
TTCCTTCCCCTCCCTCTTTGGCCGATTCGGGTCCCAAGGGGTCCGGCCGGGGGTTTCCTCCAGAAAAGGAGCTGCCTTTTCCTCCCCAACTGAGGAGGGGGGGTTAGAATGCAGACACAGACACTCAGGTGGCAGCAGCCAGGTGGACTCGGGTCTTGCCGAGTCACCTGAATGGAGATCACCAGCCTTAAGAGCAGCGCCCCCTACAGTCTGCCCTGGCTGGAGACATTTCTGTGCCTGTAGGTAAAAACTCCCCCCCCCCGCCCCCCAAACTCAGGTTCCTCTGCTTTACCTTTGCCAGCTGGGTGGATCTTGTCACAAAGCCACCCTCCAGGCAGGGGAAGGCATCCAGGTGCAAGTGAGGAGGCCCTGTGGACGTTGCAAAAAGAGGCAGGCCTCTGAGTCCTGATGGCCCTGGACAGGCATCACACGACCCTCATGGTGGCATCCCCACAACCCCATCGGCTGTAGGCCCTCTACAACCTCCCCAGCTGGCTTCCAATAAGTAAAGTCAATTGGGGAAACCAGGTTTGTTTAACAACCTTGGCAGGAAAAAGGTCATAAAATTGGATGTGACTCACTTAATGTCCACATCACATAGCAACTGAGGAAAGACAAAAAGATGAAAACAAGCCTTGTATTTTCCATGTTCTTCATTATGTCTTGGGGAGGGGCCTCCAGATGTATTGATTGAGCCGCGTCTGTCAGCGCAGACCAAAAGACCCCCGGGGAAACCCCACCCTGCCACTGATCTGGAGCAGCCCTCCAGCAGGGAAGTTAGAGACCCCTGGCCTTCTGCTGAGCCCAGCCTGCCGGCCTGTCCGCAATTCTTAGTTGTTGTGTTTTGGTACATTTGGTACATTTTGACAGACAAAAGCACTAATTACAACTTTGGGACTGAATGAACTGCAGATCTTGTAACTCGAAAGAAATGGCATTTTCGGCTGGGCCGGGCTTTACCGAATGGAGCAGAAATGAAAAGCGGCAGCAGGAAGGAGTGGGGGAGTGGGTGGGCAGGAAACCCACCAAATTGAATTGCCTGGCAATTTGTCTGTCTCAGCAAAATAGAGTTTCTTCGCTCCCTTCTTTCTAGATGGAAAAAAGCAGGAGATCAAAGCTTTCAACCGTATTGCTAGAAGCCAGAAATGTATATAAACAGTGTGTTAAAATATGCCTTGAAGAGAGCTGGCTTATTGAAGGGAAGGGGGTAGCACGAAGGGAGGGGCTACAGATCTACAAGAAGGCTCTTTCTGGACTACAAACCCCATGGGGCTATTCTGCCCAGGCATCCTAGATCTGGCAGTTGCACCAAGCGAGGCAGCCCAGGCAGTCGCTCTGATGATCTTTTACACTCAGTCTGGCCCTTGGGAAAGAGAGGGAGAGGAGAGACAGCCAAGAGCATGTCAAAAGTGCTTCCAAGAACTTCGGTTATAGCCTGAAGCCAAGCCACGGGGATCAGAACAAGCCACAAAGATGTCCCAATATCCATGATGCCACTTCTCCCTCTAATTAAATGGCCAATGTTCTTTGTAAATCTTCAGATGCAAAAGGGCTAGAAGTTTTGTCTTCTTTGTGTGGAATATTCACAGAAAAGGTTCCAAATGTTCCTGAAGATAGAAATTCATTCTCTGGACCTTCTGTGGCCAGAAATATTTATATTCCACATTTCTAGGCTGATTTGGTCTTAAGGCACCTTGCAAATATGTAGGTAGGTTAAAAAGGACTGGAGCATTCAAAAGCCATTAAGCAGAGATCCCAAGTCAGAGGAGGGGGCTTCCTGCTCTAAAACGGCTCTCTTTTTCTCTGCGCTTATCATATCTTCCTTCGTTCATCGATTATTTTTCCCTTCTTGAAAAAGGAACTGAAGCATCGAAACAGGAAGGAAAGGCCAAGAGAAAGTGTGAAACTAATTGTGAGAAACTCTTGACACCTTTTCGTCTACGTGGCCAATTCCTCCCCACTTCTCTTCCTTGTTCATGTTGGGTATCAAGTGTGCACAGGTGCACAGGTGGGGGGGGTGTCGGCTTGTAGAAGGTCTTCTAATAAAAGAGAAAGCCATTTGTTGCGTTTTGGATTATGCTGACTCTGCACTCTGTGATGCTGCATACAAGATCCTGCAGATAGATGGTCCTTGTCTTACGACAACAATTGGGACCGGAATTTCTGTCACTAAGCGATGTGACTGTTAAATGGCTCATTAGGTGACCAAGACTGATTTTACACTCTTTTGCCACAGCTGTTGAGTGAATCTGTCCCCTCATTGACCTTTCGTGGGGCAACTCTATCGCAGCCGCCATAAATTCATCCTGGTTGAAGCTCCTAAATGACGATCAAGTGACCGCAGGTCATCAATCCTGTGAGGTAGGCCAGGTTGTGACGCAGATTCCAGGAATGCTGCTTGATTGTTGCAGGATATAATAACCCAATTGTGAAAGGTTTTCCTCATGCCTCCTTCTTATGGGGGAAGGTAGCTTCTTTCTCACAGTTTCTGCTTTTCCAGGACTGATGGTGGCTCTTCCTCCCTGCACACCTTCCTCAAGGTTATCTCCAGATTCCCCCACAGATGACCAGGAAAAGCTCCAGAGATGCTTCCTTCTGTTGGCTCGGCTTTTCTTCCTCTGCTCCTCACCAGATCATCTCCCTCCTTCCTTACAAGGAAATGTGTGAGGGAGCTGATTTAGGGGCACCCACCCTCCACAGAAGGTGGCCGTCACCCTGGGTTAATTCTTCAGAGAGGACTCTGAATCAAAAGTCATTAATATCCGTCAGGAAAAGGCAGGCACAATAGGAAGGATTCTGCCTTCTGCCTAACCTTGGCCAGGGGATGGAAAAGAGAAAGAGAAAGGAAAAGAAAATCTGAACATCGTGGCCCTTTATGTAACTCCCTGGCACTCAAAGCTAAGCCCACAATTAAAACCACATTTCAAGGCAGACCCAGAAGCAAGGAAAGAACGACACTCTGCAAACAACCGCCCAAATCCAGAGAAAGTTTCTGCATTGCTAAGGAGTTATTTTGGCTTATTTTACTCCGCACCGTGCCCAGATAAAATGTGCCTTGCGCTTATTCTTTAAAGGTTCTGTCGTTCTTTTTTTATTCTCACCAGGAATAATATAACATTTGCACAGTTCAAGGTGGGTTTACTTTAAGGTCTTCCTGATATCTGTAGGAACCTACAGTTACTTTTACATATATAATATTTTGGTGCTATGGCTTTCTGAAATTTTGATACACATGTCAACTAGCTTCCATCTCGCAAAGAAAGGAAAGATGGCCTAATGTGTTGTAAGGTAGGACAGACCACAGTCAGTCTCTCCTGATGACAGTTCAAGTCATAGCAGGCCATGAGTTTGAACAATCTCATGCTCCATTAAACCAGAGTCTGATTGTCAACTATTTAACCTTAAGATCCACAGCTTTAAATGATTACTGATCTTATATTTGTTTCTAACCCAGACAAAGAGAAACTGGTAATTAGGGATGATTTCTGGTGGAGCAGACGGATTGTGACAATAATTGTTCAATGCAGAAGTAATGCCACAGACATATATTTAAAAGATAGCAATGCCCCCATCATTTCAAGGAGACAATACAACAGCTGCTTGGAAGCGTTCCTTCCAAACTCTGAACACCACAACATAGGAAGTCTAATCTTCCAACAAAATGAAGAGTGGGCTGCTGTTTGTTTGGGCATCCAAGAAGCCCACTCGGATGGGATGGCTCATCTCTTCCCTGCTGGTGAACAGCAGCTGAAGGTTTGTCCTCATCCCCCAGCCTTCTAACAACAGGGGACAACTGAGCCAATGTTTTCCTGTCCTGGTTACCCCAGAAAACAGACAGACAGACAGTTCCAATACAACCAAGAAAGTACCTGGCCAACGGCATCACTTAAGAGGCATGAGAATGCTTGGAACAAGGAGTGTTGAAGGGAAGACAGCAGATTAGGGCCAAGTGTGCAAAAATATCAGACAGACCGACGGAGAGTGAGGAGGCATGCACCACGCAGGGATCATTTAAAGAAAAGCGATAAAACCCACTCACTCTGCTATTAACTAAAAATTAATAAAAGGAGGAGAACAAACATGGGCAGCTCTCAGTTAACACATAACTCTGGATAGAAGCAAAGATGGGATTCACGCATCATGCTGAGTATAATTTGCCTTGATTCATTTATGCAAGTGAACACATGGAGCTGGCCAGACAAAGAACTGATCTTAATGCATCTTGGGCTGTTCTTCTAAATCACCAGGTATTGATTTATTTCCATTGATGTGAAGTTCTGCAGCTTGCAAAAAACAACGCAAAAGGTGGTTTCGTTAGCAAGGTGATATGGAGGCCCTTCCATCCAGTCAGGCAAAATAATCTATTTCTTATGTATCCCTGTGTTATGAAATACTCTTGTGATTGCTATTGACATTTCTGTCAACCACATGACATGTCAATAATGGATTTACTGCTTACATTCAGAGCCCGTGTTTACTGAATGGCATTCATCAAAGTTGACATGCTTTGATCAGCTGCAGATGCTTTGCTCCTGGAGAAGGGACCTTCTGCTCTTCCCGGGTTCAAGGAGGTTGAGGCAGGGGAATGGGTGAAAGAAAATGGACCCTCTACAACAGGGTTTCTCAACCTTGGCTGCTTGAAGATGAGTAGACTTCAACTTCATCTTTTCAGCTTCAGCCACCCTTAAGTTCTCTACTGCTTTAGTTTCCTAATTAGAACCATGATGGGTAGAATCATGAGATTGATTGAGGTTAGGATTGGGGTTATCGGGAAGGATCTCAGTTTAGGAAAATGTGCTTCAAGGCTTGTGGACAATCATCCAGATATTCTTAATTGCACCTTTGTATTGTGTTGTGGCTGGAAACCTGTTAGTTTCCACCTTCCACTACTAGCCAGAAGTTTTCAATAATGTGTGTCACGCCAAGACTTCATTCTCAATGGTTTCAGCTCAGTTTCAAATCACTATTGAGGAGGCTACTCCAAAGCTTGTCAGCTGTCAAACTTGAGTGAAAGATTATGACATGTTTCCTGCTGTGAAATATGAGGGTCAGGTTTAAAAGCAGGATACAGCAAAGAGGTTTTCCACAGGGATCCAGCCAAAGAACTGGAACATTCTGTACCCGGAGAGGGATGACACCATTTAGCAAGGAACACGTAACACTTGGGCAATCTGTGGTCTTGGTGGCTTCTGGCTTTCAGAGGAATTGTGAGAAGCATAATCTCAGTTCACAGAAGGGAAGGCCCGGTAAATTGCCTGGTCGTGGAATCAGTCAATGGACCAAGAGCCAACAATCATGAAGATTAGACCAGAAGATAGATCAGATAAATGGAGATAGATAGATAGATGATAGATAGATAGATAGATAGATAGATAGATAGATAGATAGATAGATAGATAGATAGATAGAGATATCCCAAAGGTGTTTTTTCAAGAGGCAACTGGACTTTCTGTTTTTTCTTTGAAGACATTTTGCTTCTCATCCAAGAAGCTTCTTCAGCCTTTCTCATTCAAGAAGCTTGTTCAGAGCTGAAAAACCTAAACATTTTCAAAGAAAAACCAGAAAGTCCAGTTGCCTCTTGAAAAAGCACCTTTGGGACAACCATGACCTGGATGACTGAAAATTTCCATAGGCAGGCAGGCAGGCAGGCAGGCAGGCAGGCAAGCAGGCAGATGATAGAATATTTCTCCTTTCAGGTATATTAAGGGTTGAAGTCCAGGAGTCAATAGCAGCAAGCATACTTGCAAAAATGAATCTTCCACAACAGAATTCTATCACCACTGATCACAGAGGTTCAGAGCTGCTTTTGAATTGGTACAAGATCCTTGTTCTGATGTACCAACAGTCATCCAATGTAAGTTTATATTCATAGTGCATGCTAAATCAAAATTTAGTTTGCTTTTCATAGGTCGACCATATTGTGTGAACACACTATTATGGTTTGAATAGCAATTCATGGCTTAATGTTCTATGTGAATCTAATTAGATGTGGTGGTGTATTCAATAAATTGTGGTTAAGTGCATCACATAAATATAATCTGGGGATCTATTTAGGTTCCACTGTGTAGCTCTGCTTAACTGAATAACATCAAGGACCCCTCATGGGTAACATCATGAATTAATCTGGTCCTTCTGGTTGCTTCATGCTTTGCTTCCAGGTGTAGAGTATAGCCAATGTGATTGCAATTGGGGAAGGTTGCCAACCTTCAGATGATCCCTGAAGCTATTCCTTATAATCTACAACAAAGAACAGTTGGGCTACTTGCAGTTCACAACATATTTTCATGGTTGATTTTTGCATTAATCTGTGAGTGAGATTTTTTCCCCCTTAGCATAACCAGGGAATGAAGGCAGGATATAAGTAAGAGAAGCTAGCCTTGCCCATTCCTTAGGAAATTATAGGGTAGTTATATGGGTCATTTTATAGTAATTCATAAAACGTTGGGTAAGATTATTATGCACAAGAGGAAGGAGTCAGATTTCTTTGGAGATAAGATGGTTTAATCACTGGTTTTTGATACATATTCTGGCTCTTTGTTTCTCAGTGACACTGGGCAATGGAAGATTTTTTTTTTCTTTCTTAAGTATGAGAAAGAGAGCAACATAAATTCTTGAATTTTTGCACCAGTGTTTTTATGTAGAATCTCCATAGACTCAAAAAGTCATAGTTGAAGTTACAATTGATTGGGAACAATTGAAGGCATATGGATCCCATTTTACAATGCCAATGGTTTTAATCTTGTGTTTTATTATTTGTGTATATGTTAGCCACTTAGAATTGTTTCATATAACACAGGCATCCATATAAATTAAAAAAATAAAAAATATTTTTTCTGTTTGCATTGGATTTATGCTACTTTTACACTTTTAATCACAAGAACCATAAAGCCAATCCAAAACATTATCAGAAGGGGCAAATACGCCTATTCTTCTCATATGCATGTTTCCCCCCGTTTATAGATTCAATCACCATTTGTTCTTTCTGTTTATAAATTGAATCATCATTTCTCAGCCATACAAAGGTGATTTTTCTTTCAAAAGGCAATTGGACTTTCTTTGCTTTTTCCTGAAGACATATTGCATTCTGCTGTTCAGAATGATTCTTCACTTTAGAACTGAAGAAACTTCTTGGATGAGAAGCGAAATATCTTCAAGGAAAACAAAGAAAACCCAGTTGCCTTCTGAAAAATGCATGTTTGGGATATGACTTTGTAACTGTAATCTAAAAGATAATATTTAATGAATGTTTTGACAATCTTCATTATCATGTATTTACATCGTTTCTATTACATGATGACACCCACATTAATTTTTTTTATGTTTATTTGCTCAGATTTGGATATCTCTTCATCATCAATCTAGAATGAATGAGCTACATATAGATGAAAGATTCTGTAGAAATGAGCAATTATGCCTCTGGATGGGTACCTACATCAAAATGCCTAGACAGGTTCCTGTGATCCAGTTGATTGCATCTTTTGATTCCTACCTGGTTGTCCTTTCTATCTCTCTGCAGCACTTCTGGTATCATATATTATTTCTGTTTTATTCTCCCAGTGGCTCTACAAGATAGTCTATGTTAAAAAATAAAAATGGCCCAAGAATGTAAAATTGACATAATAGCTAAGTGGGTATTTCAGTTTAGTTCTATTCAACTCTCTAGTTTGGCCTTTCCTGAACTGTCATCTCCAGATAGTTGAGACTCCAGGAGAAATCTGGGAATTGTAGGTCAGCATACCTGCTGAGCACCAAGTTGGAGAAAATTACTCTAAACGTTATGCAAGAAAATTAGGCATGAAAAATCAAATGTACAGGTACAGAGACTGCCTCAATAACAATAAATGTGAAAGGGATCTTGGAGGTCTAGTGGAGAATCACTTAAATATGACCCAGCAAAGTGCTGCAGCAGCCGAAAAAGCCAATACAATGCTAGGTTGCATAACAGAGGGATAGAATCAAGTTCACAATAAGTTCTAGTACTGCTTTACAAAGCCTTAGTAAGACCACACTTAGAATACTGCACCCAGTTTTGGGTCATCATATTATAAAAAAGATGTAGAGTCTCTGGAAAGAGTGCAGAAAAGAGCAATAAAGATGATTAGGGGCCTGAAAGCTAAAATATATGAAGAATGGTTGCAGGAATTGGGATTGTCTGGTCTAATTTGCTTATTTGTTCCCTCTGACTATCATTAAATGTTGTACCTTATGATTTGTGCCAAATGTATCTTTTATTTTATGTAAACCAAGAGCGTATGCACCAAGACAAATTCTTTGTGTGTCCAATCACACTTGGCCAATAAAGAATTCTATTCTATTCTATTCTATCAGTATTGTACTGTTGGAGAGGAGAAGAGAAGCTCAACATACAGTAATTAACACAGAGTAATCATCCCTCAATTTCTTGGGAAGAAAACTGATAATGTGAAATGACAGAGAAATAATATATAGACCATTTGTTTCCTTAATGTATCACAATCCTGGTCTAATATGGATCTCAGACCAAGATGATACTTATGATGTTTGCCTCTTAAGAATTAGTTTTATTATGAAAGTATCCAAGCAGAAACAGAATTATGTCAAGTAGACTTATCCCTAACATTGCAGACCTGGTGTACATCTCCCCATGATGTCTGGGCATCTTTTGGAAACTTCACAATATGCACATCAAGTTGCATCATGAAGGCTTCCATACAAGTAGGCAACTATCACTGAAGTTCCTGTTTTCACGGAAATGCATACACCAAACTTCCCTGGCTCATCCGAATATCTAGAGAATAGATGTACCATCTGAACAATGCTGGAAATAGGGATACTTAGTATAGTTCATCACTATCCATGTGCTTAGTTAAACATTAGGAATGGTGCTTGAATAGAATTACTTCAAAACAGTCTTGAAATATAGATATGTTTGTCACTTAAATTCTAAAAAAATCTTCCTGCATCCAACCAGTGTTTGCAATCAGGTTTTTCTCTGAAATGAATAACTACCTTCTCTAGCCTATTAGAAGGATTGTGGGTAACAATATGTCGAGTATTGCTCTTACTAGAATATTGTTCAGTATACATTATGTCCGGTGTTAATCAATGAAATTCAGGGTGATTGAAGACCTTCCAGCCTAGCAGTCCAATGATCCCATTTTATCTCTTTTATGCAATAGAACATCTGTAATGTTTGGCATTTAAAAATGGGGAAAGTATAAGAGTAGAAAGATGTAGTTTTCATTCTGAATACCTGAATGTCCTAAAAAAAATGAAAACAGCCCTGATTTCATTGCTGATACAACTATTTCCCAAACTGTACTTCATTCAGGTTGGAGTCGTGCAAACTAGACAAATGGCTACTTCAGATACCATCTGGCTTCTGACAGGTTGACAGCAGATTCCATTGGCTCTCATGCTGATGACACCCTCTGCATGACAGTCTGAATTAGAGCATTTTGGAAAACATACAAACCACAACCAAACAAAACTGAAGAATGTACCATTCTGTAGCTGTACAGAAAAGTAGGGCAATAAAATCTCAAATTGCGGAACACTCAGGTTCATTCATTGCAAATTAAAAAGTAGGCTTTGAGACTGAGATTGACGATCTCCTATGACAAGCTGTTCAGCGGTGCTAATGCTACAAATCTTGCTTGAAGCAAAAAAGCACAAAGCTTATTTCACTAGCTGGAAAGCACCTTAGGGAGAAGAACCAAAAAAGGTGACAGACTTTGGAGAGAAAGTGCCACATAGAATAGACAATACATACAGACCACAATGCCTAGGTTTACACCTTAAATCAAAATGACAAGTATAGGATGTTTTTCCGCATGTTGCAGGACCCTCAAAGGTTGAGATCAGCAAAGATGTGGAGGCTGGGAAAGTAATGGAAGGGAAAGTTGACATAAACAATAAACAGATAGAAGGCAAATCTATTGGCCTTATAAATGGAAATTGAGCCAGCAGACAAAAAAACAACCAAGAACAAATCATTCAATAAACTCTAAACTTACTATAAATGAGGATTAGAAATTCCTCTTGCAGTTTTCAAGATTCTATATGCTCCCCAAGAGTATCATTAAAGAAAACACACTGAAGACTGTGTAGTTCTTCCTTGATTTCATCCAGCTGTGTGGGATGTAGCAGCAATATCCAGGAATTTGAAGAACATACAACCCCTAATTATCATCCACATGTAGGAGTTAGTTCTTTGTAGGATACACCATCCTCTGTTGATGGATGCTCTCTCAAATTCAGTTCAATTTTCTAAAGTTTTAAATTATGCATAGACTTTCCATGGATATAAGAGGTAGAAAACATTTGGGAGAGAACACATAGGGGCACTTCTGAAATGTTGAGAGTCTATGATGAATGCAGTACCCAGGGTCATAGAAGATTTGCCTGTTTATAAGATAATTATAATGAATTTTACAGGTCACATAGCATGTATTCACCAGAAGCTAAAGTAGCCCATGCATCTTCTCTACTATGCCAAAGGAATTTCTAGCTTATGTGAGCCAAACACATTCTTATAACTGATGCTACAATTTGTCCTTTGCAGGATCCCAGACTATTAATGTTTTTTATTACAATAAACTTTCTAAGTCAAGAGAACAATTGTGGGCACCAAAGGAGAAATCTAGGAGCAAAAGGGGGATTGGAGACACCAAATTGCCTCAGGGGTTGGTTCTTTCCCCCTGCTCTTCAACATCTATATGAAGCCGCTGGGTGAGATCATTCATGGTTTTGGGGTGAGGTATCATCAGTATGCTGATGATACTCAGTTATATATCTCCATCCCTGACCACCCCAGGGATGCCCTTTCTG
>JANHFM010001958.1:107298-123348 GCA_032468115.1 Grayia smithii
CTGTCTTGTTGGGTTGCAGAGCCAAACCAGACAGTTATAGAGGTGCAGATGACAGACTCAATAATTCCTCTGTAGAAATGTATCAGCAGCTCCTTGGGCAGGTTGAGTTTTCTGAGTTGGCGCAGAAAGAACATTCTTTTTTTATGACATTTTTGATGTTAGGTGTCCATTTTAGGTCTTTGAGATATGGTAGAACCTAGAAATTTAAAGGTCTCTACTGTTGATACTGTGTTGTTTAGTATTGTAAGAGGTGGTAGTATGGGAGGCTTTTTCCTAAAGTCCACCACCATTTCTACAGTTTTGAGTGTGTTCAGTTCCAGATTGTTCTGGTCTCACCACAAGGCTAGTTGTTCAACCTCCCGTCTGTATGTGGATTCATCATTGTCTCAGATGAGACCGATCACTGTTGTGTCATCTGCAAACTTCAGTAGTTTAACGGATGGATCATTTGAGATGCAGTCATTGGTATATAGAGAGAAGTGGACATAGTACACAGCCTTGTGGGGCACCTGTGCTAATTGTACAGGAATCTGATGTAATTCTGCTTAGCTTCACCTGCTGCTTCCTGTCTGTTGGGATCTGATTTGTTGGGTCTAGTCAACATAATATATTTTCTCATTGTTCCACAAGACCTCCTCCTTAGGTCCATAGGAAGCTGACTTCTTCCCAAAACTGACAGCATGGTTTAGATCTTGGAGAGTTGTGTAGCTACAATATGTTAGACACAACATGAAATAGTCATGAGGTGGATCCCCAATATTCAGACACAGCATTGGTCCATCAAGGTTTGCTCTGTTTAGTGTCGATGGAGTGAGGTTGTCCAAGGTTACAAAGTTTGTTCCATTTTTCACATCCTATTCCTGGAAATTGGGAACTTGCTTTCTGGGTTCTTTTCCTAAAATTTAAGCAAGATTCCAGAACTTACAGTTCTGGCTGAGCAAAGAAACTGCCCAGGATTTTGGTCCATTTTGTTTGATGTTCTAACTTGGCTGTGAAAGGGGATTTTCTTCTCCCAGCATGCTATGGTATTCCAAGAACTCTACCATGGAACTTCTGCCTAAAAAGGAGGTTCTGTCCCCAAACAATGGCTATTTCCTCAGGGCACTGTTCCCAAGGAACTGGCATTGGAGAAACCTGTCTGACCATAAAAGGTAGGATGAAACTTAATAAGAACTTATTCTTCATGGGAGGAAGTCCATTATCTCATTTAGCATCACCTGCATAAATGTCTACCTAAATTTATTGCTTGTTGAAGCTGTACCACCATCGAAGCTTGTCCCGTGTTTACCCTAAAAATTTGTCCTCCTCTCCACCTTCAAGCAGAGCAATGAAAAGTTCCTGCCTCTTTGTTGCCACTGTTGCTATATTTGGTCACCTTCAAAATGAGATCAAATGAGACCAAGGTAATTAAGCAATTAGACAAGGGAAATGCGAGTGCTGGCTTCAACCTTGGAAGTTCTTAAACTGCACAGAACAAGCCACTTCCTGTCACAATAATTCTGTTGAAAGGACTCCTTCTGTCCTCCAGAGCAAGAACGTTTTTCAAAGGAGAGGAAGGAAGTACAAAGAGTTGGCTTGGTGGGAAAGCTGGTACAGACAAGGGAGATGGCACCCCACAATATCACCACTGGATAAACTGACCTTCCCTGGGTTGCTTTAACAACTGAAATTAGGACCCACTGATTCTCAGAGACTCCAGATTTGTTGAAGCAACCTAGCAGACTCCCCGTGTCTCAGATGGATGGATGCCTTAGAATTATGGGACTAGAGAACGTGGCTGAGATTATCTCAGACCACAGGAAGGACACATAATTAGATGAGAAACCAGACAGCTCACCAGAAGCACTAACCATGAAGCTAAAGCTTAAATATTTTGGACATGCAATGCAAAGATCCCCCAGGATTGGAGCAATCCACAGCAAAAGACAACTAGACACTAGTTGTTAGACACTATTCTGAATGATTCAAGTAGGAGGTCACAAGAACTTAGATGAGCAGTTACAGACAAACAATTCTAACAAAAGAATTATCCTCTAATTTCAAAGAATAAAAGCAACTAAATGACTGAAGAACCAAGGTCTCAATCATGAGCTACCCTGTCCAGCATTGTCATGATGGCCAACCAATGACTTCAGGGATAGGCAGGCATAATAATAAGTTTTTCCTCTGGGAATCATGGCATCTAGCATTGATTTCCTCCTGAAACCTCAATACATGGATTGGGGAACTTCCAGAGCAGAGATACAAAACCAACCATCATCTTCCATGGGCTCCAGGCTCATTTATATCCCCAGCATTTGCCTGCCCACTTGGCTTGAAGAGAGGTAGAACTATGAAATGGGCAACAGGCAGACAAATGCAACATCTAAAGATGTTCTGAGGGCCTCTTTACGTGGTCACGCTTCACATCTCTTGCTACCTGTTTTCCACATGGGTCAACAATGCATGTCCATGGAGCCTACAAGAAGAAGAGCGTGAAGATTTTTGGCTGCTCCTCAGCAATGATGTTGAACATTGGTACTGCCTCTCAATGCGAGGCTCTTTATCCAAATGGAGATAGAATTATTTGTGTAGTTGGGGAGTGGGGGGGCTGGATAATCACCTTGGAAAGCTCTACCTTGCTTTCTAGAACATGCCTTGCACTGTTTTGTTCCCCCAAGAGAAAATAAATCGAATCTTTACTACGGTGATAGAGCAGCGTAAAAGGAAGCAAAAGTTTTTTGTAGGCATCCTTGAGACAACATTGTTCAAGGCTACTCGCTTGTGGAAGTCCCTGACTTCCAAGTCCCTGCCACACGTTCTCCATCCATGGCCTGTGCTGAACTGCTGCCCTAGGAAGCTGCAGCCATTATTCACTTCGCAATGAAAGTCCAAAGCACCAGAAGGCAGAATCTGCAAGATAGATTAACTGCTTTTTGCACTGGAGATGGTAGACTTACAGCGATTTATCATGCAAGGCTACAACCGCTGGATTGTTCAGTCCTCCAATGCTGCCACCTTCTCCTCACCCTCATCCCTTCCCACTGAAAGGAGGAGAAAAAATGAAAGTTTGGTCAAGTTATGCAGTGATAATTGCAGGGGGAAATGTCTTCTTTTAACATCGACTTCTTCCTTTCCAGTCGCCAATTATCATGCTTACCCAACGCTGTCAACTCCCGTACATCCCGAGTAATTAATAGCTTATGGACCAGCTCAGTGCTACTGAAAGTAATTACTGCAAGAGTGAGGAAGGATCCTTTAAACAAATGCAGCATTTGAAGGTTTCCTCATGTACCCAAACGTGTTTGTCTTGATCCCCGGCAACCTTACAACAGGAGTGCAAACTAATTGGTCTGCCCCTTTAGAGATTAAGGCAGGATTGAGTGGCTTCTTAATAGAAACCACAGGAGGCAGTGGCTATAATTAGCAACTTCACATTTCCCTAGTTTGTTCCTTGAAAAACAAAAGAGCTGGTATGACAATAAAAAAAAATGGATAGGAGACCAAACCCACCAGAGTAGCAATCACTTCTCTTTTGAATAAGTGCAAGAAGAGTCCAGTGTGTGTGTGTGTAGGTGTGTGTGTGTGTGTATGTATGTATTCTCAACAGTTTAGCTGGTGTGGCTTCTTCCCCCACGTGAATCCTGGAAATGATCTGAGGTCTTCAGTACCTTGGACAAGTCCCCCCCCCAAAGAAGGATATCTGCTGTCTCCACTCCAGGCTCCATCCCTGGTGGAGAAAGAAGTTCTCTTGAAGAGCCAGTTCCTTAACCCCAGTGGAAGTCCACTGGCCCCTCCTTGGAGAAGAGGAGCTCAGGAACCCACCCACCTCATTACATCCATAGGGCATCTTCCTCAAGTCAGTGTCCACATCTCAGATGGAAAATATTGCCTGCTCAGATGTTTCAACTCCTCCAAGAAAGCATTTCTCCCTAAAAGTAATTTGATTGGATAGATTAGTTCCAGTTGATTAAATATGCATGGACCATGGGTCGACACATGCTGCTTGGATCGTTTAGCCTAATTTGGACAAATTGGATAAGATTACGTCCATCTTAAACTGAGAGCTGTACCCATGTGTAACCCAGACTAGCTGCCTGGGAAACAAGGCAGTGGCCTCAATGGCCTAGAAGATTAATTTCTCATGCCTGGTAAGGAAGACGCTGATCTTCCTGGATCTTGTTTCAGTGGGGATTTAGGCCAGAGTGATGAGAACAAAGATAGGAGAAACTTTTGGGGGTAACTTCAGTACAGGTAGTCCTCGACTTACAACAGTTCAATTAGTGACTGTTCAAAGTTACAACTGCACTGAAAAAATGACCTATGACCTTTGTTTTTAACACTTGCAATCTTTGTAGCATCCCTAGGATCACATGATCAAAATTCAGATGCTTGGCAACCGACTCATACTTATGGCCGTTGCTGTGTCCCAAGGTCATGTGATCACCTTTTGTGACCTCTTGATGAGCAAAATCAACGGGGAAGCCAGATTTACTTGGCAACCAGGTTACTAACTTATCAGCTGCAGTGATTCATTTAACATCTGTGGCAAAAAAAAAGGTGGCAACAATGTCTCACTTAGCAAGAGAAATGTTGGGCTCAATTGTGGCTCTAAGTCAAGGACTACCTGTATACCAAGATTAGAAAAGCAACCTATCAGAAAAGGGCTTTGCTCTTTACCCAGCTGGCCTTGACAATGCTGGGCAATGCTTCGCTTATGACACGTTAAGTTATTCCTGATGGAAACGTCTCATCTATTTTTGCTTAATGAGTGCGCTGTTGTGGGGTGAAATCAGGCACATAGGATGCCATCCATAGGATGCCATCCAGAATCACAGAGGAGGGGGGGAGGGGGAGGGGAGCTTTGCATGAGAAAATAAAATTAGAAATTGCTCCGAAGATTCTTTCTAGGAAAATAAAACACTGCAAAATGCATTAGATGCAATGTTCTGAGCACTTCTTTAGAAAAGTAATAAACTGATAAAAATGATAATGAAGAATGCATTAAAACAAACAAACAAACAAAGCTCTCACCAGGCAAGGCTTTCTTAAAAAGCAGCCTGTAAGGAGCAGAGTTTACGTTACCATGAAAAACGGGGAGTTTATTCCCCAGTGAGTATAAAACGGCCAGATTCTTTTTAATACGGTTGCTACATTGGCATCGGTGTAGCTGTAGACTTTAGAAAAAATGGCTTTAATTCCTACGTGGGCCCATCGAGGCGATCCTGTTGATTCCGTTTCTCAGCCTGATCTGCTTCGCAAGGTGGTTGTGATGAGAACCTGGTGCCAGAACGGGGCAGAGGAACAGAGCTCTCGGGGATAAATACGTGAAGGATAAATACACTGGAAAAAACCGGTTCTCCATCCACAAGTCGTCTCTTCTTTCAAAGCTGGTTTCTGAGATGTTCCAGCATCAGGAATAATCTAGTGAACCAACGAGTACAGCCCAGAGCTTCAGAAGCATGGAGATCTCCTCCTAAAAACATGTCAGTCCAGATTATGGGAGGTTGTTCTTGTGGAAAAACTGATGTACACAAGAGGGGAGATCTTGGAATGTGCTAGGAAAGCTACTACCTTTGAGTCACTGTGGGGAAGAGTGGGAAAATTCACCTGATGCAGAAATAGCAGAATCAGAAATACTGTGTAAAATCAAACACAAAAAGTGTGGATTGTAAGACAGAGAAAGCAGTGAAAGTGGAAATAGAAATGAGAAGCCAGCAGACGAGGGGATAGAAAATGAGGTTTCCTTCCTTCTA
Source organism: Grayia smithii (assembly GCA_032468115.1). NCBI lineage: Eukaryota > Metazoa > Chordata > Lepidosauria > Squamata > Grayiidae > Grayia > Grayia smithii. The sequence goes on from JANHFM010001958.1 coordinate 113,034, forward strand.
CTCCAGAAGACATCTGAAATTCATTCACAAACACGCATTAAATAAAATATGCGGGTTGAGGGAGATAGCATCAAAACAAGTTGCTTAAGGATAAACAGCGATGCAATCTCCTGCCAAAGAGATTCTCTCGTCAATTTTCTCAACGGCAATCATGGGGAAAGGCGCTGCTTGCTCCGTCGTAGAAGCTGCATTGTTTGCAAAGGTTTGATTGTTTGGAATCGTCCACATTCTCTACTCCTATTGTTCACTGGATGAACAATTTGCCCAGCTCCTGCCACAATGAAGGTCTGTTGGGGGACTCCAAATGGGTGCTTAAAACAGGAGTCGCCAAATTTGGCAACTTTAAGACTTGTGGATTTCAATTCCCAAAATTCCCCAGCCAGCGTTGGAATTCTGGGAATTGAAGTCCATAAGTCTTAAAGTTGCCAAATTTGGAGAGCCCTGGCTTAAAACATTAGAAACCGCGAAGGCCACAATGGATTGTGAGTGACCATGGACTGCATGGCCAAAAGTTCAATGCAATCCGGGGTCTCTTGGCTTCCTTTCTGGTGATGTGCGAATGTCATCCGGAGACCTTCCAAGGGAAGCGAGTCCCTCCCAGGAGAGGGAAACGGGGATGGCCACCTGCAGTTTTTAATTTCATTGTCGATGGAAAAGTTAAAACAAAAACAAAAAGCAATTAGCCTAATTCAGTGTTGCTCTTCTATTTCCCCTTATTTAAAAAACAGATTGACAAGCAGCAATTCTGCAATCAGGTTAAAGGATAAATGATTGCAAGGTTTGGGCTGTGGAAAACACAGAGGGGGGGGAGCTCCTATTTTGGGGCCTTGTGAGTTCTTCTCACACACACACACACACACACACACACACACACACACAAGAAGCACCCCTGGCTTTGGGGAGAAAGGACTCAAGAATAGCCTGAGTGCTGGTCAGGGTGGACTCGTCCCTGTCCTGAAGGACTTGCAGATAAATGCATTGCTCAGTCACTCACAATCTCATCAGGGATGTATGCCTCTTTTTCCTTTCTGCAGTTATGGGCAGTGCAGTAAGTCACAATTTGTCCAGCGCATAACCCTCTAAGCCAGAGGTCAGCAGCTATGGCAACTTGATGGGCGCCCACTTCCAGAATTCTTCAGCCAGCATGGAGTTGAAGTTCCACAGGCCATAAAGTTGCCATAGTTGGCCACCCCTGATCTAAGCCATGAAACCTAGTTTACAAGCCACAGAGTGGATGGCCCAATCAAACCGACAACATTATGGCTTAGCAGGATATAAGAGGCCTACTAGGACTGCCATAAAAGGAGGGAGGTAGTGACCATCAGCTGCTCCCTCAACTGCAAGTGTCAGGCACAAAGGATCAGGCCCATGTGTTAAGTTGCAACACAGAAGTTGTATGCTAGCCTATAAACAGGAATTCCACACTAAATTGATGCTATATAAGGGGTTGGACTTGGACCCTTTGTGGGAACGTACTGATTCTAAGCTGATGACCTGCTTAACTCCATCTCTCAGCTCTGCCTGCTCTTCTCCTGCACCAAGGATGTGTACCTCTAAATGGAAAGCTCCTGGTCGAGTCCAAAGCTATGACCATCCCAAATTCCTGTTTATTTGTGGAAAGACACTCAACCCATGGCCTTTAAAACACTTGTACAAGGCTGCCATCACACCCATTGCTCAGATGGACACCATGAAGGCAATGCTGTGGCTGACCACCTCTGACTCCCAAATGTCCTGGGAAGGAAAGAGGCTTTCAAAGAAACCATCTTTAAATGAAATGCACAATAGGGGTTATTGTGAAGCTCCAGGGGTTCATAAGACTTCAAAGCAAAAGGAGGTTGAATGGAGAAGCTTAGATTAACCAACTGATAATCACCGGAGCTCAAATTCTTAGAAAGCCGAGTTGTATAATGCATATTTTTTCCCCAAAGTCTGCTCAATGAATGTTTTCTTGACCGTGATTGCTGATCACAGTTGTGCAATAATGTGTGCACCGCATTATATGGCCTTGAGAAGGTTTCTTTCTCTTGAGAAGGAGGTTTTCCCTTCCCTGTCAACCCACATCCTGCTGAATCCCATGTATAAACTCTGCAGATTACAAAGAAAAGCAGAACCTGACTAATCCAAGCAAATCAGGAGGAGTTACCACACAAAGTAAATACAGTTCAAAGAAGCTTTGTGTGGGACATTGATTTTGCCTCCTCTGGACCACAACAGTTGAAATGTCTCCTCCATGCTGGGGAAACAAATCCAGGACTAACGGCCAATTTCTCAACAGCTAAGTATCGATCTCTGCCTACTAAAACCAAGGAGCTTGATTCATCTCACCTAGAGTTCCTCTGAGAGGTCTCTGCAGGAAAAGCTTTGGCCAAAATCTCAACCACATGTACACAATTTCCTGCCTTGGTCCATGAAAGTTACAATCCTCTACAACTCCCAGAATTCCTCAGCCAGCCGTTTTGAAGTTGCCAAGGTTCAGAAATATTATATTTACAATATACATCCTATGTATATAACTGAGCATATAACCTAAACTGAGTTAAACCATCATTGCTGAATGAAGATTGCTGAAGAAAGGAGAAGTTTGAAGTCCCGTTTCTAGTCCACCAAAGATCACCTCAAAAGAGCTCTCCTGGGCTTCTCTCTCCTTCCTGCCAGTTGGCCAATGACAACTTTTTGGCATGATTGACAGAGTGAATGTAAGATGCTTGTATTGCTAAAATAAAGTTTTCCAAATCTACCAGTGGTCTCCCTATGGGTGAGGTTTCATTCAGGGACTCTGCTCCATAAAAAGATGAGAAGTTTTGTAGCAAACGGCTTGGAATATCGATTTACAACAAGGAGGTGCATGTTCAGATTGTTTTAGAGGCAATCCTAAAGCCAAGGTGGCACGGTGGTTAGAATGCAGCATTGTAGGCTGACTCTGTCCACTTCCAGAAGTTCGATTCTGACCGGCTCAAGGTTGACTCAGCCTTCCATCCTCCCAAGGTTGCTAAAATGAGGACCCAGATTGTTGGGGGCAAGAGGCTGGCTCTGTAAACCACTTAGAGAAGGCTGTGAAGCACTGTGAAGCGGTGTATAAGTCTAAGGACAATTGCTATTGCTATTGCTATTGGTTTGTTCTCGGGATTGTTCGCTGAGCCAATGGGCCCCTTTCCTCTCTCCCTGCCTCACTCTATTCAGCCAAAGAGAGAATGCCGGGCAGCCCTTCCTTATCCAAAGCCTCCCCGGCTCTTTGGGGTGGATCAGCCCCTCGTCTCCATTTGTTCGTTCTGCTTCTCTTGCCACTGCACGTCTATGGTTTGGGGGAAATCAAGCAGGCACCCACTGAGCGATCCACCCTTGGCAAGCTCTTGCGGGCCGGGAAAGAGATAATTAGCTTCCCTCAGCTTTGTGTTTATGTGCCTAGATGGATGGATGTGCCCCCTCCTCTGAATTATAAAGCGTTGCTTGGAACATGTCAGGGAAAAGGCAGATAAATATTTTAAGAATGCGGCATAGATACAGATAGATGCAAATAGGTGAGGTGTTTCATCTGGAGCACCCTTTCCAGGCTGAGTCTTTTACCCCGCTCACATCAAAGCCGGTTGTAAAGATCTGGCGTCAAAATGTCTTCACTGAAGCTTCTTGTCTCTCTTTCTCTCCTACACTCCCTCTCTCCAAAACGCAGGTACGGAGGGCAAGGCAAGGTATTGTGACGCTGGACGAAGGCAGCAGTGGGCAGTGAACAGCAAACACCGGCAGCTTCCCAGAGGGGACATCAGTGGGTCCAAAGCCCCAGAAGGTGGATGGGGACCTTAAATGGAAACCTCTGTCACTGCCTTTAGCTCGGTTCCGAAAGGAAACCCAGGAAGGGTGGCCTGAGGCTATTCCTCGCAGAGACTTACCAGCTGCGTTCTGGTACTTTGGTTGGGTTTGGCTGATTCAGCAGCATAGACATTTAGTTGTGGTTAATTGAATCTCATCGCATCCACCGTCCTCCCTCTGCTCCTTACACAACTGTTCCAACGAACTTGGCGACTTTAAACACGTTTGTTGGTTTGGAGCAGATGCTGTTGGAACCTGGGCCAAGAGGCACCTGAGTTGCAAGTTTCAAGTGGGCAATTTAAGAAGAACTCATAAATTGTGCTTCCAAAAAATGTTCAGGTAGGAAATTATTTAATCAGGTTGGAGGTGATTTGCTAGGAATGCAACTGATTGCACATCTGCGACCTAGAGAGGCCTTACGGAGACTCCAGCAGCCAAAACCAAAGTGTCTCCAAGGCTCCATTGAGAAAGGAAGGGAACCCACCTTCAGCCCTGAAGGCCTCCGAGGAGGTCAAGGGAGACACAGCAGTCCTGCCATTTGGAGGTACAGAAACATATAAACCAAAAAGCTCAAAACACAAAGAAGCAATTCCTGCACGGAGCTCGGTTCTAACAGGGATATTGTCCATCTTCCTTTAAAAACAAGAGTTGCTGAATCAAATGAGTTTTCATACCTTTCCACCTGCATGGAAGAAGAATATTTTACAAGGGGGCAGGCAAGGAGATTTTTTTTTTTTCTCTTTGCAAGGCCACCTGTGCAATGGGTGGCATTGCTTTAGAAGCAGCTTTCCCCTTCTTCCACATTCAGAGGGAGAATGCCTCTTCTTTGCAATGCCACCCATTTGCACGGATCAGCCTTGAACAGAAACCCAGCTCTCTGTTTGTCTCCCTTCTCAAACCTTCTTCGAAGGTGATGTGTACCATCTGATTCCGGAGCAGCAAAGGGGGCTAGACTTCTGGGAGCCTGGAGTTGGCCCTCTAGTATCTGCCGACCAAAGTTTCAAGTCTGCTAATTCTGCAGCCCAGGACGAAACTCCACACCTGCAAGGGCCTGGCGGGAGGCAAGTGTAAGAGAAGGACATCAACAGAGCCAGGCTGGAAGGAGAAAAGGTGGTTCAGAAGGAGCGTGGGACATCCCTGTCCGCACGTCCTTTAATCAAAAGCATCTTTTCTCAAGATGCATCTTCTTTAAGGAGGTGATGGGACAGCATCTGTCCAGCAGTAACCTTTTCCCCAGCTGACATTGAGATCAGAGGACCAACCCCTACGGGGACTTGAGAGCCCAGGTGGCCAGGGGACACTAGGTAAACCCAGCCCGAAGCGGTAGAGGCCCCCTGGTCATTTGCTGCGTGTTCTCTTCCTTGTGCAGATCTGGAAGCCATGCAGAGAGCGCCCAAGTCCTCTGTGCGCAGAACTGGCATCCAGGTGTTAGTGACACTGCAAAAAGCAGCTGAGAAGAGACGGAACCAAAGGCAGGCTGTTAAGAGGCTCCTCTGGAAGCCTAGCTGAGCTTTTAAGCAAGCGGCTGATGCATAATTTAAACTCTGACCTTGTAGAGAGGTTTACATCCAAAGCCACGGGGCTGGGCCCAACCCCTGGATGATCACCGCAACCTTGCTCGCCACAGTGCGCATTTCAAGAGAGCCTTCTGAAATATTTAAATCGTTGGAGAAGCTCTCCGGAGGCCACCGGAGCAAACGAAGCACTAGACAGATTTTTCTTCTGCAAGAGAATTTGATAAATAAATAAATATCTAGCTTTGCTGAGGAAGACCATGGTGAAATTCAAACTGGGGTTTAAAAACACACAAAGACAAGAAAGCATTTCTTGTAAGTTTTCTTGTAAAAGAAATGTTGTAATTATGCAGCACGGAAACTGTTTGGCATCTCAGACTGGCCTTAGCAACCAGCAACTTTTAACTGTCCAACTCTTTTCCCCAACTACTTATTTTAAATTCCCTCCAAATTCTCAGAGGATTTCCTTCCATCCAAGAGTGGCTCCTGTTTTTCCACCTCATCCTCAGCCTGGTTTAAAATATCTAATTGCACAGGACACATTCAAAAATACCCTTGCAGAAATTCAAGCTTTACCATATGGTAGAGACCAGCACTAACAAGGTAGCAGCCAAGAAAAGCAAAAGCAGATCGATGTATATTCAATTAGCTGAGAACTAAACAAAAACAAATAATTTCTTATAATCTCCTTATCTCCTTCTGGGTTTACCTCCCTCCCTCCTTCCTGATTTTTTTTTTCCTGAGCTGAATTTTGAATTCTAAATGGCTATTCAGGTAGTCCTTGGCTCACAACTGCTTGCTTTCCTCACTGGCAGCTAATGCAGCGTGACCTTCCTCTTAACGTTGGCCTTTTTTGATCCATGATGTAAGGTGAAATCCAAGCCTTCTGCTAATCAACAACATCTCTGACTTAACTGTCACTCCACTGGTTAGGAAAAATCCGAAGGGATCCCAGGTGCACCGGGAGAAACAGAAAGTCAGACTGGCGTAAATGTTACACACTAGATAATATAATATTACCCAGCACATAAGGTGCTGGGAACTCTGGGTATTGCAGTCTCAGGCAGGCCTGAGCTATTTTTAGGTATGTATCTTTGCTGGACAGAAAAGATTTAACAGCCCTCCTGGGATGGTACTCCACGGGTTTTGAAACTAAGCCTTGCTATCACCTCTGACTTAGAAGATTAGTAACAATATTGAACAGTGAGTAGCAGCAATATTGATTTTCTTTGGTGTTCCATCCACAGCTCCATCCTCTCACTATCGGTTCCTCCAAGAACCAAGAAATTCTGCCTAATTTCACCCCGTTGGAAGACCCACTCTGTAACCACTTCAGGAGGCAACTGAAAGCTTTGAGGAAGGGGCCAGAGTCAGACCTTCAAACGTCATACTGTTGGCTCCAGAGTCCTGCCCGGTGCTCCCCAATTCTCCTTGTCCACAAAAAAAGACCATCTGTCCAATAATGCCCAAGAGCCTGCCATGATCACATCTGTGCCCCTAAGAGAAGGTCACCCTTGATGGGTCTAGGTGGACTTCCATGGCAGACATTTTGCCAAAAGAAAGGAGAAAGAGAAGGTTGGCGTGAATGAATGTCAAAGAACTCGGCAGCCCTAAAAAGGAGGACAACATCCTTACTAAGAGGCAAAATATAGCTGAATAAATACATTAGGGAAAATGTAAAAAGGAGGAGGAGAAACCTGCAATTCTGAAAGTCAGTGGTACCTCCAGCATTAGCATGCAAAAATGCCTGGAGGCACCCCCACCTTGGCTATAACTGCCTTCAGGTTAATCCAGAATTGACGCAAGCCACCAACTGGGCCTGAGAGAGGGAGAGAGGAGGAGGAGGAGGACGGGGAGGAGGGGAACTTGGTGAAATCACCTGGCACCTGTCCCCAATGCCTGACTTGCACTTCGGACGGGGGCTGCAGGCTGCAGGTTACAAGCGGCAGAGGAGGGGACCTAATATGGGATTGATAAAGGTTTCCATCCACTGGGCTACATGGACAATTTTGCAGCAACTAGATATTGGGGTGGGGGGTGGGGGTGGGACAGAGAATAAACTATGCTTTGCAAAAGCACAGCTGCAATTGTATAATTCTTCACAGCTCCCTAAATAGCGTCTCTAAAGGCTGTGAGTTCCTGAGAACTCTCAAGATTTCCTGACACAGTTGTGCGTCTTCTCTGGGAAAAAAAAAAAATAACAAAGCTTTGCACTTTGATAAAGTGTGAGGTGTATTTAAAGCAGGCTGGCAATGCAGGCGGGGGGGGGGCGGTTGCCTCGACTCCTTGGCGGAGCGACCATCAACCAGGATGGGGCTGTGACTGGGAAGGCTCTGGAAGGGCCCACAACCCTTTGCTCACTGCCTTGTGACGCAGGGAGGCGGCACTGTTTCATGACAATGACACCTCCAACTTTCTGGGAGAAATGTCTTGACCGCTAAAGATAGTCCTGACCATCCTCTCCCCACCGTTCAGCAGATCAAAGGGTCTTCCTAGGAAACTACATTCATTGGGGGAGAGGGGGTTCAATGACTCTTTACTTTAAGGAGCAAATGTGACTGGGACGCTTGCATTGCAGCACTGAGGCATAATGGTTTTTTTTTTCTCTCCCTTCGTTTCTTCTTCTCCTCACCCTTCAGGTGTTTCTAGAAACCGCTGGCCCCTACCATCACCACCTGACTCCAGATGTTTTCCTCTATCCTGGCCCACCCCAAATCTTTGGTGATTCCCTATGGGGACCTTGCCTGGGGGCTCCTCAGAATCCGCCTTGGCCAAGCATGTGCCCCAAAACATTACCCAGACCAAACGGTTCTTTTCCACAACTCCCGGTAGACAAGACGGTGGGAAAAGGCCCGACTCAGCACAAATGAGGACTTCTTAAAAAAGGCAGGAGGCAACCGAGACGACGTCCTTCCAGCTCTGCTCCATGGAAGGTTGGAAAGCCTGGAGGTAGCTCTTCCCCTCGTTCTGCCCTTCCTCCGGGTTTTTCCTCCTATGGAAATCACCCCTCTCCTGCTTCTGCCCCTGCCCCCAACCCTTCCTCCTCTTTGTCTCTTCTCCACCGACCCCCCCTTAAAGCACCGCTGTGCGCCCAGCCCTCTCCTTTCCTCCCCAGTTCAACTAATGAGCCATAAATAACTCAATGAAGGTGTCAACAAAGAGAGTCATTTATCATACCTTGTCAGGAGGGCCCCTTCTTTGGAGGAGAAAGCAGGGACTCGTGCAACATGTCCAAGATTTATTCTTCGAGTGGAGCCCCCTCCCCCTCCTTTGCCGCCTTACCCAAAATTTATCTTGCGGAGGAAGCCATGCAGGTGTGCAGCTTTTGACAAATAAGCCACCGAGCCTGGTATTCATCACCGGCGGGCCTTTGTGGGACAGAGGCAGGGGGAAATAAATATATTCTTTGCAAGAAAGTACTTGTGATTCAGTGGGCTCTGGAGTGCAAGGGAGGACGGCGGGAAGACAAGGCCATTATTTCAGGCTCCATTGTCTGGAAGGAGGTGGGGTTGTGGGAAGTAACTTTGCCATCCAAGTCTCCATTATTCACTGCACGGTTAAGCCACCCCCAAGGGAATGGGGTCACCTGGATTTCTCCAGACTTTTCTTTTAGACCCCCTTCCCCAAGTTGAAGCCCTCTAGGAACATTGGCACTTCTGTCAGAGAGACTGTCCATCTCGGGAGGAGGGGTCAAGTGAGGAATCAGTCTAGAATCGTTACATAGACACAAGAGAAGGTCCAACCTCCTTTCAATGCCATTGGACCTTATCTAGTCTTTCTCAGGGGCAAAATGCCAGTCGGTTGTGAAATAGGCATTGAGCAATAAAGTAGCTACTTTATAGTGTTGGTCTGGTTATTCGTGACTGAAGCGTCAACCCGCACAGTTCTCCGTGTGGCATTGACTGCAGCACTTAGGGTCTAATGAAATGGTGGTGTTTACTCTGAAGCCCCCTTTTTGCTTCGACCGCACCCCTTTTCTTCACTGATTCCAACCACATCACACAAGGGTGGCCTACAGGTCTTGGACAACCAGAACAAGGATGCAGGTCACGATGGGGACATGTTGTCCAGGATGTGTCCAAAATTCTTCCATCCTTTGCCCTGCCTATTACCTACCTACCTACCCATAATTATTCCAAGCAGCCCAGAGAACACGAGACGCACAGCGGGAGCAAACAAAAGCAGGTACAAAAATAAGCTCCCAGTTGCTTCCTACCTCGCTCTTTCAAAATAGGTTTCTGTCACCTTCCCTCTGACACGAAGGGCACACTGCATTCCGCATTGACAACTGAGGGGGCCTCATTAAAGCAGCAACTCGGTTTCGTAGCTGAGCTGGGATGATTCTTCCCATAGCACACCAGGTAAGGATGCTTGCACGCCCACGTTTTGTCAACAGAGAAAGGGATCAGTTGGAAAAGAGATTAGATTTCATTTTTCATGCTTGGGTGTCTGCATGCGATCTATCCTGACAGAGCTCGAAGTATTTTAAAAAAACACTGCACAATTGTTTTGTTGCAAAAGAAGAAAAGAAATACAACCCACTTGCAATAAAGTGAGAGAGCTGGAATGTACCTTTTCCCAATCTTTGGGAGCAGTTCCAGCCTGTGGGTATCGCATTGGGGAGAGCTGCCCATAATCAACTTAAAATAAGCTTCCTCGAAGAGACTAAATTTGGTTACTATAACTTGAGCACATTACGGGAAGCAAAGTCTTATTATTAAAATAAGCCAAACAGCAGGTTTTTTTCTTTATACACACAAAAACACCAAACTATTTAGGGGCATGCAAAACTGAGCCTCTGTCAACATTTAATACAAACAAACACTTTGCTTTTCCTGCTCCAAAAAGGAGAAATTCAGAGTAATTTTGCCTCCCAATAAATGGAGGAATGCTTACAAAATACATCAGCCCAACTTTTCGTAATATCTAAGCAATTGCTAAGCGATTAATATCTAAGCCAGTTGAAGGAGCAAGTACCTTCTATCAGGAGTAAT
>JANHFM010001958.1:130874-147412 GCA_032468115.1 Grayia smithii
CACCAACACAATTTTTATTATTATTTTTGCAAAATGAAATAGGGACCCCAGGATGGAGCAGCAGGTACTGCGGACTAGATGCATGGAAAGGAGGAAGTGTTTAAACTGCTCGTTCTGAACTGGCACCGCTGTCTCTGCGGCTTATAGTTTTGTTTCGCTTCGCCTTTGCTTCCCTGGGGGGCTTTGGGGTCCAGCTCAGAGTAATGGACAATCCCAGACCCAGTCCCAACATTTGGTGTAAACCGAAAGTTTGGGAAATGTTCAGCCGCTGCCGAGATCTGAGCGGTGCAACTTGGGTTCTGGACGGGGCTGAGATGGCAGCAGCCCTTCAGCTGCGGAGAGCATCGCTTCGCCGTATTTTGTGCCTACGCAGAATTGTCGTTCTCAGTTGCAGTGCTTTAATGCGGTTGGCAGCCGTGGGAAAACTTTCCTGCTTGTGTTAGCAACTTATTTGGGGCGTTGAGGAAGACAGAGCACGAAGGTCTTGCTTTTAGAAGTGGCTGTCATGGAAAGAAAAGGGGAAAGGGAAATATATAAATAAAAGAATACATACAGGTATAAATGTGGGAGGTAAAGGAAAAGACAGAGACAAATATGTAAAGCTAGCTAGATGATAAATGATAGTAAGATATAAATGATAGATAGACAGATAGATGATAGAGTAAATAGAAAGAGAGAGAGATGATAAAAAAAATGTGTAGGAATGGAATATATCTAAACTCTGTCCAGAGTCTTTGAGAGTTGAGAGGCATTCGGGTTTATTATGGTTGTTAATATACACATAATCTACAATTAGATTCACAAAGAAGAGTGAAATAATTATTTGTGATACCTGCAGGGTATCCCTTGAATGCAAAATCTTTTCCAGTGCTGTCACTCTTAAATTATACATATCTCTTAATTATATATATTTTTTAATTATATATATCTTTTCTTGTTAAATCAACAAACCTGGACAATTTCAAGTTCAGGCTCTCCATGAACTTGAACTTGAAAGCAGATCTAGAAGAAATCACCTCTCTACTAAAAATTTTTTATCCGAATCCTTCTCACCACATAAGTGACACATGAAGGATCCTACGAAGGCCAATTCATGAAATTCTTTGGCCTTTTTTGAAATGCTAGCTCTCTGCTTTTCACAAAAGGGAAATACAGTCATTATTCTTCGTTGTTTCTTTCTGCAAAATGTTAACATGGCTTCTGCTCTTTTTTCCCCCTCTTTAGAGAAGAGAGAAGCGAACGTACAGCAAGTGGGATCAGAGCGAATTTATGTTGTCGTGAGACAAGGCTGTGAAAAGGCAGCCCTTCTGTTTTCACCATGCTTTAGGTTACCTGCAATGGCAGAAGACGGGCCTCCGGATAAGAAAAGACCCAGGAGAAAGTTGTCCCTCTCTAAGAGCGATAAAAAAACTGCAAGAAAAAATGGCAGAGAGGTTCTGCCTTCAGCCCCAAACTCTTCTTCTATCATTTCCCTTTTTAACAATGCTCCCCCCGCCAGAATTGCCTGCCCCTTGTGTGACCAGACGATACCAAGGTACAGAATCAACCAGCACATGGACGAAGAATGCAAAAATAATCAGAGCGAGGACAACGTGGTTGGCTTAGCTTCGGCTATCACCCCTGGGCCGTCAGCTGAAACTGGGCCCGCGGGTTCGAGTCCGTATTTTGCAGCTAAGCTCTCAACTCCAGAAAAGAATTGCCAGGGAGACAATCTGGAAAGAAAAAGAGGGTCAGGAGAACAGACCAGTCCTTATTTCAAGAAAGTTGGAAAACTAGCCCTGCTTGATGATCAACCTAGAGTTGGTGCCATTCAAAATATCTCCCTGGGAAGCTTGTCCACCAGATTGTCCAGGAGGTGGCGTGGTTGCAGCAGGGATGGGTTGACTCAAGATAGCCAACCTTCTCCAACTCAAGTTGGCATCACAGAGCAGAAAGCCAACCAGAAACCTTGGGGTGAAAATTCCCTGAAGGAGAACCAGTTGTCCCCATCAAGATTTGGATGGACAACTGGAGCTCTGAAGAAGGAGTGTGACATCTCAAGTTTGGGACAAGAAGATGACTCAAGATCTCTCTCTGGTGGCCTGAATGATTCTGCTCTGGTGTCACTCAGTTGCAGAGAACTTGGGCTGTCAAGAAAAGGCCATCAGCAAATAAGTAACCCCCAGAAAAATCAAGATGTTCACCAACTGGGAATATCTTCAGGAGTTGAGGAGGAAGGGTTGACAGCAACTTATCCGAAAGAAGAGCCATCTAAACTGGAATCCCAGAGTTTCTCCTCTAACGAGCCAGATCCAACAATAGAAGAAGGCTATCACCATGAGATGCAAAAGTTCTCCAGTTCCACAGGAGATGCAATGGAAGATGAGGCAGGGGCCGGAACAGAAGTTGAGGATGAAGTATGTTTGGCAACTTTAGAGAAAGCCAGTTTTCCAAATTCAAGTGGGAACATTGGGCCTGGCCTGGATTCAGCCGGGCACCCCTATTATCTTCGGAATTTTCTCATGGTCCTGGAGGCTGTGCTGGAGAACGAAGACGATCGGAGACTGTTCAGTGAGGAAGATTTGGAGGTCATTGCTCGGTTCTACAAGCTTTCAGGTACCTTTCATTTGTAATTGGCTTAATGACCAGGGGATTCACTTAATGACTGTGCTGACAGGCTTTACAAACATAGTAAAAATGGATGTAAAATCAAATTGGATCATATGATGACTTGCTTTATGAGCAGAATTATTTATGACAAAAATTCTGGATTCAGTTGCGGTCCTAAGTCAAGGACTACCTGTAAGTGTATTTCAGATTCTGTATTTAGCCGGTAAGCCATTGCATTTGTCCAGAAAGTCTCACTTCTTATCGTTAAATTGCTTGACACATCGGAAATGTTGGGTCAGCCGAACTTCCTAAGCGAGATTCTCTGGCAAAAGGTCCAGTTGTTTCCCAAGAATTTCCACGCAATGCCACTTTTCCAAACATCTTTGTAAAAAATATTTTCTTTTCTCTCACGTTACAATTCCATTGCAGCCGGTGGACAGAAACTCTATGTTCGGCTTTTCCAGCGTAAATTGGCCTGGATAAAGACAAATAAAATAGAATATGCAGAGATCAGCTTGGATCTTTCACCGGTCATCCAAGAGCTTGTCGAAGCAGGATTCCTGCAGTCTGGTAGGTCCAGTAATCAGGTGGGTGCAAAGTCATTTGGATCCACTAATTTAGAGACTTCCTATTGACCCGAGAGAGCTCAAGGCTTCTAAATCAGTGACCTAGAGTTCTTTGGGGGGGCTGAGAACTGCATTTAATAAGAATGGAATTGAATGGAATAGGAATAGAACTGAAAGGGACCTTGGAGTCCAGTCCCCTGCTCGTCCAGTCTTCTAGTCCAGTCTCCTGCTCAAGCAAGAGAGACCCTACCATTTCAGATAAGTGTCTATCTATTCTCTTCTTAAAAATCTCCAGTGATGGAGCAGCACCCATGATTTCTGGTGGCAAGCTGTTCCACCAGTTAATTGTCCTCACTGTTAGGAAGTTTCTTCTTAATTTTTGTCCGCAATGATTGTCAATTGTTTTTCCCTCTTCGCAGAGGCCGAACTGCAAAACCTTTTGGAAGTCCTTGACTTACTTTCCGCCCCTGAGTTGAAAACTTTAGCAAAAGCATTTCACTTGAAAAACCCAACTTCTCCCAAGCAGCAACTTCTGGATGATTTCCTCCGGTTGGCAAGACAGCGCTCCGTCTTCGACACCTGCCAAGCTGGGATTGGCAGTGTCATTCTCAAGAGGTAAAACATTCAGGGCCCTTGGAAAAGAAGTGGAACGAAGAGCAGAAGTCTGCATCAGAACAGAAACAGAACAAAATCAGAGTTGGAAGGGACCTCGGAGGTCTTCTAGTCCAACCCCCTGCTCAGGCAGGAAACCCTAGATCCACTTCAGACAATGGTTGTCCAATCTCTTCTTAAAAGCCTCCAGTGTTGGAGAATTCACAAGCCAATCCACTGGTTGATTGTTCTGGCTGTCAGGAAATTCTTCTTTAGTTGTAAGGTTGCTTTTCTCCTTGTTTAGATTCAGTCCGTTGCTTCTAGTCCTGCCTTCAGGTGCTTTGGATGTATAGGTTGAGCCCTTCTTCTTTGTGGTGAATTTTCTGGGAGTACGGGAGGCATAACCCATTTCACCTGAGTTCAGTTCTGCACTTCTCCTCCCTTTGCATTCGGCATGACCACCACACACCAAACCAGCATCTCCCTCACTACTGAATCTCGCTATCCAAGTAGCCAGTCCTGAAACATGACAACTGAAAAGCTTCTGTGTCCATGAATATACAACAAGCCATGATCTTCTGGTCTGAATGCAAAGCCAAGCCATCATGGGGGGGATTCAAATGTTCTGAATCCCTGCATGCATGGATCTTGTAAGCCTCCAAAACGTCCACATGCCCTTTGGAGTATCATCCCCAGCTCTTCCTAGATTCTGGAGGGCAGAGGAACGGGGCCAGGAGAGTGAAGGAGCTACGGCCACACTTTTTAAGTGAAACTTCTCAACCAGTTTTCAGCTGCAGTGGAGAATGTCAACCTTCCACTGACATTTTATTCCATTATTTAAATTACTGGTTATGCTGCTGGCTTTATCTTATTGACAGCACATCTTGGCAGAGGGAGAAAATTAATCTGCCTTGGAAACTAAAATAAAAGCACAGGGCAGTCAGGGAAATTCAGTTGGGATGGTGATTTTGCAGCTAATACTTCTCAAGTTTTTGATGTACTTCCCTCTTCCTTCTGCTTCTGAAACCTCAGGACAGGAGAGAATTGTGGATGAGCCGTGTGATGTACAGGCTGGCCAGATGCACATATTCCTGGTGGACATATGTAGAACATCAGGAACTTCTGGGTTCTGCACCATCAGCGATTCTTTTGCCTTGATTGGTGTCCATTGAAAAGGCCCATCGCTTCTGTCCTTGGCCAGAATTCCCTCCTTCTGCTGTTTTTTATCAAGAAATAATTCTTCTTCTATGGCTTCTTCAATGTCCTCAAAGTAGACAGAGGGACCCAGAGAGCTGCTGGGCTTTCCTTCATTGGATGTCCTCAGGGAAAGGCTGGAGAACCAACTCTAGGGGGTGCTTTCATCTTGGTCCTTGCCCTGAGTTTGGGAGTGGGTTGGGGAAGGTTGGCTGAATTCCATGGTCTTGAGGCTGCCGTCCATCCCTTGGTTGCTATACAGATCTTGGGAGGCCCTGAAAATGCCTCTAGTTTCTCTTAAAATCTGATCCAAGGAGACCCTCCTGCTTAGTCTCAGGCGGCTTTAGGAGAACATGGGCAGTTGGCTTATCTCAAAACATTTGTGGTCCATCTTCTCTTGTTCTGCCTGGGGATTGTGGGGCTGAGAAGGGACTGGCACTCTGGGAGATCCCCCTCCTGCTCTGCCTTCCTTCCCCCAAAGACCCTGGGGGCACAGGCTCAGCAGCAGCCAATGTTAACTCGTTCTCCCTCACCCTGCACAGAAATGGGCCCCCCTCTCTTAAGAGTGTCTGAGTTCATGAAAGGAAAGCAAAAAATACATCAACAAAATCAGGAAGAAGGAACATCAAAGTGAACTTAACTGTCAATTAAAATGTGATTTTTTTAAAAAAAGAAAGAAAAGAAAAAAGAAAGGGGACTGCAATCTCGCTGTTGTTTTCATAACATCTATTTATTATGAGTGGGGATTTTTTTTAATCTGAAAGCTTCTCGTTAGTAAAGCATGAATTTTTTATGCTCTATTTTCTGCATTCTTCTCCCGTGTCTCAGCTTCATGCGGCATTTAAGAAGAGCGGCAGATCCGCAAGTTACCCTCCAGCTCGCTAAATCACCACATAATAGGATATAAGCAGCACATTAATTACCATCATCAAGAGAATTAGTATGTCTATCTGTAAATATTAAAGCAGCCACCCCACCTCAAAAGGGAGGGCTCTAAGACAGAGGCACTTCAGGGGTCCCTGAATTTTAAAAATAGACCCCCGGATGTACAGGAAACCCGACATGTTTCTGATGCTGTCAGCTGCAAAGAGCTTGCGTGACTTAGAGGGGCTGGAAGCATGCGCAGAGATCAGCCATGCTCAGCTCTGTGTGCACATGAGGAGGCTGGAGGGCCCGTGGCAGTCTCCGACTAGCACTGATCACTGGCACTGATGATGTTACCTAGCTGGGTAATGAAATGTCTGCTAAAAAACAATCAAGCTCAGAGAGCACCAGGGACCCCACCGTTCAACCCTGAACTACAAATAATTCTTCTTTATTGGTAGTTCCAATACCCAACAGCAGGTTGGCTGGAAAAAACCACGAGAATCCCTCATGAGGGAGTGCTTCCCATTTTCACAAATCTCGTATGACACGTGACCAGGCTCCAGTGTTTTCATGGGCATCGTGACTCCCATCCAAAGGTCCTCGGCCCATGTGGCAGTCCTCAGGACCCTCCTCCCCCCTCCTCAAAGTCCCACTTGGATGCCATCTACATTGATAGCAGAGACAACCCAACATTGATCGGGAATGACTGGCCGGCCACAGAAGATTGTTCAGAAGGATTCTTATTTTGGGGAAGAGGAACCTGAAGTCTCCATTGTGAAACTCAGCTGTTGTGAACGTCACAGACAGGCCCATTTGCGGTTCCTGGCAACAGTAGAGGAATCAGTGGGCATTACTGCTGCCTACAATGTATTAAACAATATAGAGGGAGAGACCCCAAAGAAAAGAAAAACAAACTTCAAACGCAAGATGTCCAAAGTCCGTTTTGATTAGATTGCGTTCAGGATTTCTGCCCACCATGATTGGGGCACAGAGTTCAGCAACTTTCAAAAGACATTTGGTCCTCATTGTTTCAGAGGAATGGCAAAGTTGCCTGTTGGGAGTTATTAGTCTGGGTTTAGGGATGACCTCCGTCCTCTAAGGATGATCAATATGACGTTTCAAAAGTATACGTGTGACCTTGGCATCTGAACACTCTATCCTTCCCTTCTCCACACACACACACCCAAAAAGGGCTCGTGCCCTCAATATTTATCCCACTGCTGCTGGCGTGAATGTTTCTTGAACATCCAGGGCCTCGGTTGAAACAGGGAAAGCCGCTTCAAAGAGTGGAAGAGACACAATCCAGCAGCAGATCATTTCATCCTAAGCAAATATTTTTTCCGTGTCAGGGAAAAGACACACACATTTGTAAAAGGTCCCTTGTATCTCGTCTCACTGTGGCCACAAAGAATGCTCAGAGTTAATGGTGTGGATAGGAAGAGAACCCCATCGTTCCCTGGTCGGTATCCTTCAGAGAGGCCTCTCAACCATCTTTCACCCAACATCATCCAGCATTGCAACGTTTTTCTGGGCAATTAACCTTCCTAGCAATGGATGCCAACCAGTAGTGTGAAGCCGAGAAGGCCCACTGGTGACCTGGGGACCAATCCGTCCTTCCAAGCACTTTTATAGAGCCATAAACCTCTTTTTCCCTGACTCTCTCACTTCCACCATACCGTGTGAGGAAGCCACCTCTTCTTGTGTTTTGTCAGCAAGGCCCAAACAGACAATGGCAAAGCCTGAACCGCTTGGCAAAAATAGGAAAGGCTTCCTAGAGCCTGCAAAAATAATAATAATAATAATAACAATTAGACTTTTAGGCATGGCCAAGGTGTAAGAATTTAGAAGGTTGCTCTGAAGCAAAGCGAGGATTTTCCATTCTGATGTTCTGCAGACCTTCCGAGTTGCAAGTCTTCCTAACTCTGGCTTAGGAAGTAGCTGACAATCTTAGTTAAGTCCTCTGAGTTCCCTCCTGCCTGGCGCCCTTCAGATTGGATAGATGACATCTTGCGGGTTCCTGGCTGACAGCTCAAAAAGTGGCCGTTCTGAGAACTGAAGTCCGGTCCGCTTAAGAGAGGGTCAGGGGAGGAAACTGTTGGGTCTGGAGATGATTATCTAGGCAACTTCCTCCATGCAAAGCAGGTTCATTGTGGCCTCTGATTTGGAGGCAGGGCAATTGGCAGCCATGTTTTAATTCCAGAAGCTCATTTAAGGGGAAAGAAGGATGAAGAAGGTCCTCCAGCTGGCTTTCATAGGAGGTAACTCCTCCAGCCCCACCAAGAAATAAAGAGTTATCTGGCACTTGGCACCCTAAAAGAAATCATGGGCTGCTCTTCTTGGGGAAATCATCTCAAAGGTCCTGTACGAAACAGCCACTAAACGATTTCTGCCCCCTTCCTGGTCACAAGAGCCCAGCTGCAGGTACCAAAAGCTACCTAAACAATCCCACGTCTGCTGGGTCAGCATTGTCCGGTTCTTCTTCCTGCTTCGACTTTGCCAAGTCCTGTGGGCTTCAAGGATGTTCAGTCAGATCCAGGGTGGTGAGAGAGGTGCCAGGAAGCTGTCGTTTTTCTCCCAGTCCACATACATCAGTTCAGAGCCCGTCATTTGCCTGGGGTGTCTTTGTAACGTGAGTTAAGCTTAGAAATCAAAATAAGTTAGAGGCCTGAGGGAACATTTTTTTAAAAAAATATTCCTATTCGCGTGCATGTCAAGAAAGGGCATAAATCTCTGTTGAAAGCTGCTGCATCAGGGATGGTTCTACGGAAGCTCCTTTGTGCAAGGAAAGGTCGAACGTAATACTTTCTCAGAAAAAGGCAGAGCTGGGAGAGTTGAAAGTTTTAACAATGAGCACCCAGAACTGGATTATATAACCTATGAAAACAAGCAGCTGGGGGAAGATGGCAGATTTAGGCTGCCGGTTGAAGAAACTGCCATCCAGGATGGTCCTGGCTGACGTCACCCAAGAAGAGGTGAGCAAGGACAGGGAAACGCAACGTCAGAAGGACCAAAGATGTGAACCAAAAGAGACACGTTGAATCAGCTTTCTGCAGAATCCTGCCTGCGATTCAGAAATGGGGCTATCACACCCTGTGGTTCCAACATGGCTTACGATGTAAGTTAACAATGGCTGGCCTCACCCCAAACCCCCAGGCCTTCTTCTACCAAGTGGAATCTGCAGTCCATCCAACCCACTGAGTCACACCCAAAGACACACACACACACACACATCTCGCCTCGTGACTTGGCCAAACCTATGAATCGAAAACAAGGGTATGAATGCTCCACATGTGGGAAAGTGATCTGGAGGTGGAGGGCACCCTTGGTTGCCCAACAAAGTCCCCCTTGCCTCCCCACGGAAGAGAATTGTGGGATTAGGACTATCTAATCCAGGGTTTCCCACCTTGGCAACTTTAAGGTGCGTGGATGTAAAACTCCCAGAATTCCACAGTTAGCCATGCTGGCTGGTGAATTCTGGGACTTGACGTCCATGCGTCTTAAAGTTGCCATGGTTGGGAATCCCTGAAGTAGTCCAACCAATCAAACCCTCCTTGAAGGACACCTGTCTGGCCTCCTCTTAGAGACCTCCTTGCCTCATTTTGCAAAGTTGCCTGGAAAGAAAAACAGAACTCAACCACCTTTTCCACTTTGAATAGTAAAGCCACTTTTCCCTCCGGCCGGACAAACTTTTCCTGGACCAAACTTGCCAGGACGGTGATCGACATCATGACCGATTGGCTGATACCCATCTCCAACAGTGATTTAGTGCAAAATTATCTCCTCTGATTACTCCTGGAATTGAATTCAGACGGGTTCTATCCCATCACTGCCATGCAGACAGCTACCTGCAGTGGCCAGGGCTGGGGTCACATTGGCCAGCACCAGCTCAATGCCCACCTGGCACAGGGAGCATTATTTAAAGCCCATGATCAGATAAGAAGACAATATGTCAAAGAATCCTGTCCAACTGGTTGGTGCATAGAGCAACTTTCGACCGTAGTTTGTATCAACAGCTGCTGACCCACGAAAGAATTTGCCAGCTGATTCATCATCCCACTCTTTTCACCAATTAGTCGGTTTCATTGGCTGATAGCTCCGCAGAATCTGAATTTCAGCACTGGAGCTGTTGAAAGGGAACAATGATAGCCCCTCCTTAATAAACCAAAGCCCCCCACTCTACGTCCTGTTTTCCTAGCTTCCTTCCGTTTACAGGAGAATGGAAGCATCAGCTATCGATTCGAAGGAATTTCCTCACCCACCCAAGTCTGCCTGGTTTATCCATTCAGCCTTCAAATGGCTGAATTCCACAAATTTCACTGAATTGATCTCCATGGGTGGCCTTTCAGTGATTGCTGATATGGTAAAAAGTGCCCACGAGGAGACAATTGCATGAAAGATGTAGGAAGAAGCCCTCTCCTTGTGAGTACAAATGAGTCAAGAAAGAATATCAAGGACTAATCAAGGAGAACCTCTATCTTCCTGAAAGCAGAAAACTCTGGTGTTTAACATGGAGAGGATACAGAGAAGCAGATGAAGACCATGTCCACACATCACATTTGGCCATGGTTTGCTTACTCTTGGTTTAAACCACCAACTGGCAATGTGTAGGTGCACCAAACCTACCACACTATGACTTAGTGTTGTGTGAACCTCACTGAAAGACCAACAGCTGGACAGAGGGACAAAGTAGAAGGCATGACCAAGGACTGAAGAGGGTCCAGATCCAGCAGATGGAGGACAGAAGGCAGGATTGGATGAGGCAACTGTCCAGAGATCCCATAAGGAGAAGCACTCAGACTCCTAACATTCAAATCATCACCTTTGATACCAAGCTATCATGAACTCATACTCCACAGAAGCTAATTTTATTCCACTAGGATAGGGAACAAAGGAGTCGGGGCCTCCACATTTTGAGATTTCATGACTCTTAACAACCACAGTCAAGGTAGACACCGGTGGCCAATGGTTCAGGAAACCAGGGCGAGAAACATCAGGAGAATGCCCAGTTCCTCATCTCATGTGAGAAGAAGCTACAAAAGAAGCCAATTCATCACTCCAGACTGTCTGCTCCATAAACCCAAACCTTGATTACTTCATCAGTCAATTTTAAGATCTCATTGCTCCATATTTAACTGCAATAGCTTCCAACTATTAGGAAGTCTGACTTACAAGAGGTCCTTTTCTGCAAACTCCACAAGTATTAATTGGGGGGAAAATGGGGAACCCAAGTCTGCTATTTTAGGAGATGAAAATGCAAGACTATGGGAAATGTGTGAAGATTATTTTGGGCCAGCAAGGGACTTAAATGTGAAAGAAAATGAAATGGAATGTGACAAGCGTGTTCCATCCAGCCAGGGCTGGAAAATCTGAAAGAATGTGGCTTAAGCATTGTCAATTGCTATTCACACTCTGGTGACAGGAACAGGCCACAGTCCGAGTTGCAATTCCTGAGAAGGGGCTGTGGGAAAACAGCTTTATCCATGGATCCACCAAAGGAAAAGCTACCACTTCCTCTTCCACGTGAACAGCCATGGGGACAAAGGAACAGCTCTTTCAGTGGCTGATAGTGGAGATAGAAACAGCCTCTGCAAACTGCGGCATCCAGAATTCCTGGTCAATAGACAACAAATCTGGATACTACGGCCTCAACACATGTTATCTTCTACTCTTGTGTTGACCTTGAGGAGAAACTTCAAAGTTAATTTCAGCTCTGAATGGATCAATAAGTCCGAATTCATCCAAGTGGACAACTGGCCAAGGGACACAAAAGAGCGTTCTGTAAGGATGGGCTCAGTATGATCAACGGATTATGGAGGAAGTCCACAGAGATCTTCTAGTTTCTACCATAATCAAGGACTATTGGACATTAACAGCCCAATGAGCAAGAAACAACCTTTCTCCAGTTGGTGCCCTCTAGATGCACTAGATTTCAACTCCCATCATTCCCAGCTGGCATAGGATATAGGAATGGACATCCAATCCAGCTGGAGGTCCTCAACACAGGAAGGGTAGGGAGAAAGCCCACTTGAGACAATAGCTACCATCCAACTCAGGGATGCTCCAGGAGACCAAGAGAAAGCTGGGAAAGTTCCACCTCACCCATTCCATCCATGGTGGAGCAAGGACAGGCTTGCTGAGCCAGCTTCTATGAGCACAGCAAGCCTCTGGATCAGCTGCTTGGAATTTGCTTAACTGATGGAGAGGGCACAACTTCTACAGAAGTAGACCTCCAAGAATGGGCATTTGGCAGAGGTGAAAGACAACTACTCAGATGAATGGGGATTGCATAGCTGCCCTTTCTGATGCCTTTGACTGGAGGCACAGAAATTGGGTGGTGGTCTTACAAATGCAACCCATTGGCTTCCTCTTTGTGGCCATCAAAGTGGACATGGCCATAGATTTGCCTGGACGGTGTGAAAGGAGAGATTGCAGATGTCCACGTTATCCATGAAAACTCCTGGAGCTTCTCCCTGATGGAGAGTGGTGCTGCCCACTTCTGGGGTGGTGAATGCCAAGATTCAGAATGCCAAGATTCAGGATGGCAAGATGGCAGGATGGGCTATGAGTGGGGAGACACTGGGGTTGCTCTAACCTCATTTTCGACAAATCGCTTCCTGCTAACGTTCCTGAAAAGGATTTTAATGGCGTCAAACTCAGCACGCTTTGAAATTAACCTTTTTAGTGAATCCTTCACATGCAATATGAAATTACACAGGAGTTGCGCAGTGACAGTTTTGTACGGTAGGTGAAAACATCAAAGGCCGTCCCAATCTACCTTTGAAGACCCAAGGGGTTCTCAGGCTGCCAAGTCTCCGTAGACAAGAAGAGGGAGAAAAAGATCTAAGCGCTCGGGAGTTATTTGAAGCAGCGTCAGCCTAAGTAGGGTTTAATTCAGTCCTTCTTTCCACCGTGCCTTTTTCATATTAAAAAAAAAAAGTAAGATTCAAAAGAGGAAATGCAGGATGAAAAGGAAGAGACAGAATTATTCCTGACTGTCAAGCTATAATAATGCATAAAGACATGGAAATTTCACCAACATGGCTGCCGCATTTGTCCAGCTGCAAAGCCTCAGAGATGCGCAGGGCAGAATTATGCAACAAAGCTGAGCTTGCAAATGAACCGGAAATCGGATTCCAGGGGAATCCCCCAAAGTGTCCGTGCTGTTTAGAGGGAGTTCTTGGGTTCTGATCTTCCTTAGCATTCCCTCTTCAGACTCCACTTGGAACAGATCCACCCCTCTAGTCCATTGAACCCCATTCATCCAGCCCCCCAGGAAAAGGCCAGGAAAAGGCCAGGACAGTTGAGCTTTCACTGATTAAACCAACTTCCAGAAACTGAAGTCCAACTGAAGCCAAAGATCAGTGGACTAAAGATACCTAAGAATCTGCTTGTCTTGCTGGACCAGATTAGCTCTTTCAGCCACCCCTTTTCAGGAGGATCACAGGCTTCATTGGCCAAATGGCCAGGAACTCCAACCGGTTTAATGCAGGCTGGCCAATCTCTTAGGACCACACCTGGGACTTCCCTTGGTGGCCAAAGCTCAGATTCAATTCCTGACCCTACACATTAGTTTCCTTCTCAGCTCCCCTCTTCTCTCTCCTCTCTTCTCCTCTCTTCTCCTCTCCTCTCCCCTCCCCTCTCTCCTCTCTTCTCCTTTCTTCTCTTCTCCCCTCCCTTCTCTTTTCTTTTTCTCTTCTCCCCTCCCCTCTCCTCTTTTCTTTTTCTCTTCTCCCCTCCCCTCTCTCCTCTCTTCTCCTTTCTTCTCTTCTCCTCTCCCCTCCGCTCTCTTCCATTAATTTAAACCATCTGTTCCAGGGATTGTGACTCCCTTGTGGCTGGAGGCTTCCCCAATGCCTTTGCAGACTCCACGGCCATTCTGAGCCATCCTGGCAGCTTCTGATCTGCTAATTGTTTAAAAGGAGAAGAGGAGAAGAGGAGAAGAGGAGAAGAGGAGAAGAGGAGAAGAGGAGCTCGCCAAAGGATTTTGGGGAGAAGGACAAGGTTCTGAAAAAGGGGATCTTCAGGTGTGGTTGACCAAACCGGCTCCTGTGTCCCTCCTGAGCTACAGCAGATCATGTTTAAGGTGGGATCTCGTGATTCCAGAGCTGAGAAAGAGACAAGGCCAACTGAGAGGGCTGGTGTGTAACTCAAATGCTGGGTTCAAGGGGAAGCAGCTTTGTTGTAATGAGGAAACCCTGAGCTGGAGATCAGCCCCAAGGGAAGGCAGGGAAATGTGGAGGAGAGGAGCTACAATCAATAAAGCTGAACAGCCCAGCCAAGGCGACAGGGTCGCCTTCTTCGGCTTGGGAAATCTCGTCTGTTCTAAAAATATTTGCTCTTTCTGGCTTTCACCTTCTTCTTCCACTCTCTTCAATTCTCAGGGCCAGGATTTGGGGCGCTGCTGAGTTTAATAACCTGCTCTTGGTGACAAAGTCCAGATAGGCCAAAAGGGGACCTTCTCATAACATCCAGCTAACAACCAATAGTTTCCCCATCCTAAAATCGCTCGTTTGGGTTCTTCTCTTTGTTAAAAACCACCCAACTTAATATTCCAGGAACAGAGAAATAAATCTTTGGGCCAGTTCTGGCCAAAAAGAAGCTTTTGGCCATTTCGAAAATCATCCTCAGATGTCGCCACAGCAGTGATCGACCGAGAGTCTCCTGTTCAACCACAAAGAACAAATCCTGAAGGAAGTTGGTCTTGAGCATCTCCAAGGCAACCTCTCCCAACACGTTTCCTCCAGATATTCTGCAGCAGTACCCTGGGCACTGGGTAGCACAACGAATTGTACCTGGGACTGATGAGGATTGTAGTCCCAACCATCTTGAGAGCCCCCAGCCTACAAAGGGCCTTGCTTCACCTGTTGCACTGCATCTCCCAAGAACAGCCTTTGTGTAGAATGGCCTGCATGGATGCGAAAGGACAGAGAAAAGCACGGGGTTAAACTGCCCTGCTCAACAGAATGGCAAGCCTTCTTGTGCCCATGCTGTTACGGCCTGATGGGGTTGGACTGTGACCTGACATCTCACACGTATGTTGCTCCTGGGGATTATCCCTCATGGATCTGGGCTTAGGGAATTGTGTGCTTATTCAGGCAATTCAAACTAAGCAAACCAGAGCTTCATGACTCTCTGCACCGTTCTTGCCTTCAAATGGAGAGCAGGGGGGGTCTTTGCCAGTTTGTGATTCTAAAGAAAGCGAGAGAGAACAAGGCCAAGACCACCCTCAAAGAAGAAGCCACGAGGCCTTCTCAGTGGTGGTCCACCAGAACCTACTTTGGTGCTATTTGGGCACCTGCTTCTCACATAGCACAAGGAGAAGGGTTAAAGCTGTCCCAGAGGCTGCCCCTCCAGGGCCACCGTGCAGCTCCAATGATTACCCCCTTGGGAGAGGAGGGGGCCGCAACCCTTGCCCTCCCCCCCCCAGCCCCAGCCCTTTGGTGAAGCTAGGGATGCCACCAGCTGCCCAGAGCAGCCTAACGAGGGACAGGAGCAATTCCTGAGCCCAGAGCTGGCAAGGAGGGCGGAATGGCGAGATTGCCTGGTGGAATCCCCTCCCCCTCCCTCCTTTTGTCGCTTCTTCGCTTTCATCTCCGCAAACTGTCATCACTGTTGTACCAACAGCCTCCTGCCACGGCGGCTCCCACTGAATAGCTCTTGGATGCTAAACAAGATGCGTTAAGTGAGCCTTGCCAATTATCTCTGGCGTGTTTTCGCTTGCAAGCTGACTTATTTTCTTTAGCCGGCATTGTTGGACTGTCTGCACCCTTCTTAAATATAATAAGCGCCACTTTAAAAGCCATTGTTCTTTTAACAGCAAACAGGGGATTGTAAATCTTGCCCTTACACACACACACACACACACACACACACACACACACACACACCAAGCCATTGTCAGCGCCTTTGTGAGAGCATCGTGCACTTTGCTCTCCTCTTCCTCCCTCCCTCGTGCCCCCCCCTCCAAATTCCCTTGAAGGCAACTTCTCTTCCAATGAAATTTTTCATCTGCAGATCACATGGGCTGCGAGCAGGAGCAGGAGCCTGGCAAGAAGAGATGCTGGGTAGAAGAAGCGCCTCTTGGGATGGGGGGGTGGGCAGAAGAACTGCTGAGCTGCAGAGTGGGTTCTCTTGGATCCCCAGGACTTTTGGAGATCCGGACAGGAGGCAAGGCTGTACAGGTCAAGGTGCCCATCAGACTAGACTTGCTCTGGCACCTTCCCGAGGGGGTGAGACTTCTCAGAAGTCTTAGAGAAGATGTTCTTCGAGGGCAGCGTTCCTATTTGTGCTCCTGGAATTTCATGAGGCACATCTCGATCAGGAGAATGGACAGCACCCCAAGAGCTTTTGTGAGTCTCCCACCCCTCCCCCGCCAGGGAAAGGAGATGCAGTTGCCTTGTTTCTCCCAAAAACCTCTTCTGACAACGAAAGGGCAGCACAAGATCTGGAACCACTGAAGTTGGCTTTCCAAGACGGAATAATCCAGGCTGTTCTACTACGAGATCTGAAGGACTCCCAAGAGAGCCACCAAGCTCCCGCTCTGGATGAAGAGAATAAGACCTTCACCATGGAGTCATGGAAGGGAAGGCATTATTTATTTATTTATTATTTATTTATTTTGTCAGGCATGTATTAGAGAACAGATATAAGTATAGCACTGGTTACTTCTCGACTCGACTACTGTAACGCCCTCTACATGGGGCTGCCCTTGAGGTGCATCCGGAGACTTCA
>JANHFM010001959.1:58547-72338 GCA_032468115.1 Grayia smithii
ATCTTTTGATAGATTTTTACTCCAGAAGCATTTTATTAAAATAAATTTGATAAAAATAAAAAAAATCCGATTTAAATTAAAAAAATCCATTTTTTTTTATTTTTTTAAAAAAAATCATTGATTTTTATCCACCCTGGACATCTTCCCCACTTTTCACAACAAAAAAGTTAATCCCAGCCAGATTTACAAAGGTTTTTATATGGATTACATAGAACAATTCACAGAAGAACAAATTCAAAAATGTACTATTTTTAGTGACGCTATTATTCAAATCCAAGGAGAGCTGAAAGATCACCTTCTTTATTACTGGAAAGATTATGTCTGTCAGTTCCTGGAACCTATTTTCTTGGGTAGCCTTAAGCACATCAGCCATACACCGGAGCGCCACAATCTTATACCGTAGGTTTTCTTTGCGGCATTCTTTCAGCATTGCCTGTACAACATCGTCAACACTGGGCTGGTTGGGCAAAGGCTTGTGCAGTTCCACACTAAAATCAATAAAGGATGAACAGGACATGACTGATTATCTCCTTGATATTATCCCCTTGATTATCTCTTAATTTAGCTCAGCTTAAATTTCTCTTGCAAAATATGCATATTCCCTTTACTTTAGGTACGTAAAACCTGTCGTATGGCTATATAGACAACTTGGCATTTTATTTTATTTTATTGTAAAATGCTTTGAATTTTTGAAAAAGCAGCTAATGGGACACTGGAAATCATACAGTTTGCAATTTCATTCTTCCCCTAATGAAGAAAAGCTTCTTAGTATATCATTTATACCCATGCCTACTCAGCAATCATATATTTTTTTTCCAATGCATAACCCAGAACTGCACCAGTCAAGCCCAAAGGAGAAGCAGCATTGATTTTTAAAACTAATATTTCCTTTACTATAGTTTTCAGGAAAAATTATCTTAAGAGAGAAGTCCAAATTGGCCATGGACTATTTGGAATTGGGCTGTGTGAGCGACAGGCTGGCGGTCACTCACGCACCAGCCCGTTGCTTATGCAAGTGAAGCTGTGTGTGTGCATGCGCCAGCTCACCACTCTCACAGCCTACTTCCCCTCTCCCCTCAGCTGGGCCAAGTTGCAAAGACTGGGAACCGCTGGTGTAGATGGTATAATTGAGTTATAACTAGTTTTACCTATGTGAGAAGTCTACCTCGATTGGAATATTGTCACTACTATAAAAAAAGAAAGATAGTAAGCATAAACGCAAAATTACAGGAAATTAGTTTCTAAATTGTGCTTGGGAATGTCTCTGGCATATTTTTGATGAAAAGGCAATTAAGTCTGTCACTGAGAAAAATCTGGGAAGTGCAATGCACTTTAAGTTGGGTAGAATTTTGCTCTTCATCTAGTCGGGGGAAAGAATTGTAAAAAATGAATTTATTTGTTGACTTAGAGAAAGCATATGTTAAAGTAAATATGAAATATTTTTTTAAAATGTGGACCTTAAACTTAATTGCTGAATGCAGTAAGAATAATACAGTATGTGTAAAGTAGCTGTGGGAAAAAATAGAATACTAAGTAAAGGTTCAGCATTGAGCAAGGAATGCTAGCTCTTTGGTTGTTTAATGAATTATGGCTATCTATATAAGGAATGCTTGTAAATATGGAAGAAGTGTGTAGTGCATATGAATGTATGTGCATTTCAAATGCACTTCTCCATACCCTACTTCATCCTTTTTATTTAACATCCATGGTGGGGGGGAGGATGTTTAAGAGTCAGTTTTTGATTCTTGGGGACTCCATTATTGTTATTATTATTATTATTATCATTATTATTAATAATCATATTTATATGCCGCCCTTCTCCCGAAGGACTCGGGGCGGCTTACAAAAGTTAATAACGTTATATATATGACGATAAAAGTTTAAAACTCGTTTAAAAACCCTTTAAAAACAGAACTAAAACCCGATCACATCAGCAGATATTGTTTAAAAAGCCACGTCTTTAGATCACGACGGAAGGAGTGGAGGTCAGGAGCAGTCCAGAGGTCAGTGGGTAATGTACTCCAGAGGGTTGGTGTGCCCACAGAGAACGCCCTTGCCCTGGGCACCACCAGCCAACATTGTCTGGCCAATGGTACCCTGAGGAGCACAGCCCTATGTGAGCGCACGAGGCGGTGGGATGAAGGCAGAAGGTGGTCCTGCAAGTACTCTAGGCCGATGCCATGTAGGGCTTTATAGACAAGTACCAGCACCTTGAAGCGAATCCGGAAGGCCACCAGCAGCCAGTGCAGCTCGCGCAGGAGAGATGTTAGATTTAGAGATGTCAAAGGAGGCCATATTACTTTGCAAGCTGCCCCAAATGCCTTAAATGACACCCATTCTGCACAATTGAGTTTAAAGTGGAGAGACAGTAAGAATTGCCCACAAATCACCTGTTCTGATTACAGTAAGCTGTACAAGTTTTGAGGTTTGAGCTAATTGTCACTTATTTCTCTATCCTTATGCCCCGTAGATATGTTGAGACTAAGTCCTATTATAATAAGGAGCCCTGGTGGTGCAGTGGTTAATTGCAGTATTGACAAACTCTGCTCACAGTCTGGAGATTGATCCTGACAGGGCTCAAGGTTGACTCAGCCTTCCAAGGTTGGTAAAATGAAGATCCAGATTGTTGGGGGCAATATACAAATATGCTTTACAATATGCTTATATTGTAAACCACCCAGAGAACGCTGCAAAGTGCTATGGGGTAGTATGTACATCTAAATGCTCTTGCTATAAGAGGAGGACATACAACGATGGAGAAGTCTGCCTTAATCCCATCAGCATTATTTTATTATTATGTCATTGCAAAACTGTGCATGTATTGTACCATTTGTAGTTTTTAGCATAACTTTGCTTTCTCCCCCCCAATTTTTTTTTTCTGGCTGTATATTTTAGTTTTATTTATATCAGTTTGCTTAGTGGAGACAATGTGCAAGAAAATGCATGGTTTCTTCTAGTGCATTTTAAATAACTTTACTCAAATGTGCATGTGCATATCTGCCTATACCATTCCCTTTGTATACATTTTGTGCTTTGCACCTGCATTTTCTTAAGATTTTTAAAGAACAGCATTCCTGAATTCTTCTATATAAGTACAGCAAGTATGAATAAAATTCATTGTTTTGTTAAACAATGTCATTTAATAAAGTTTGGGCATAATTTATTTACAGTGTAAACCTAGACTTTATCACATATTACGTATGAGAAAATCTGTGACTTACCTTCATTAAGGCTATATCATAATTTTTATATGAATGAACTACCTTACATTCAGTGCAGCCAAGCTATACCATACATGTCGAAAAATAAGATTTCTCTTTTGTCTTAAAAAAAATCAGGCTGCAGTGAAAGCTGTTGTTGCATCAACTCGTCTTGGAAGTGCAAGCTGCCATAGCACCCATGACAGCAATAAGGTCAACGAAAACCAGTGTGTAAGCTCAGAAGATGATAAAGAAGAAAAAGAGACAACAGCATGCCATATAACTCAGGGAATGGACATTCTGGAACAAGGATCTGAAGGAGGAGAGCCGTAAATCTTGCAATGTCTTCTTTTAGCAAAGACCTCCCATTTCATGCACCAGCCAAATTACCATTCAACAAGAATGAATTATGGATGACTTTGCTTGTAAAGTCCAACTGTAGCTGGTGACCTGAACTTTAATGCATGTGATTGCTTCTGAAAAACAGTAAAGTCTTTTATTGGCATGCCGTGGATAAAGTGATGTTTACAATAATGCCAACAGGTGAATTGGAGAATAGGAAGTATGCACACATCTTATGAGCAACACAAATAAGTAATGTAGAATGTTGAAAAGATAATATATAAAATGCAGGATGGTTATTGTTTACACAAGAAAGGCATTCTCTAGCAATCATGACATTTTTCCAATATGCTTTCTTTCAAATTTGTAATTATCCAGTAGGCACAAGGATCCACCAAGTGGTTTTTTTAAAAGCCTATGAAAGAGTTTTATTTATCAATGATACTTAAAAATTATTTATGATGGAAAGCTTAGAGATTTATATGCAAAAACATTATGTTTGTTCCTTTGAAAAATTGAGAAGTGATTGGGATGACTAAAAGATCTTGATGCTGATGTTAAGAATGCCTTACCTCTGTTGATAGCCATTTCTGTATAGTCTTAATTTATAGCTGTCATTTGGCATCTCAGAATTAAATATTCCTTTGGCAGAACCAAATTCCTGTAAGAGTTGCACACAACCCAAGAGGGTGAAGAAAAGACGCTGCAGAAAACTTAGAATCAGTCATCATTATGAAATTGTGCCCTTGTTTATAGAAAATTGGGAATATTGATCTGAAATTTTAGAATTATACTGCAAGAAGGATATATGGTATCCAGAAGGAGAGTACCTAACATACTGTAGAAATACGTATACGGTAGATGATACAGGGACTTTCTGCAGTCAGAGGATGCAGAATGGGGTCCCTTGTCAGTATACAATCTTTACTAAACATAGTTTATGTGAGTTGAACTATTGCCAGAATGGCTTTTCAACAACGAACTTTTCTTTGTAATTCTAACATCTGAATTCCTGAATGCAAAAAATTTACAAAGAAAGAGGTGTCAGTTATCCTAAACAGCCCAGTTCTATATATTTCTACTCAGAAATAAGTCCTAAAGAGTTAATAGTATATATTCTGTAATAACTGAGTATAGTTTTAGAATTTCAACCTCCCAGAAAGTGTATAATTACAGTCTCATTTGCTTTTTCCATGACCTGGATGACTGAGAATCTCTATAGACTTTTAGTACATGTGCAATAACATAATATGTTCAATAATTTTTTCTTTTCTTAATTATGCTTTCAGCAGCATTGTCCATCAGTGGAACTACAAATATTAGTAAATCAAAAGCATGTTCCGAAGCAAAGGAAATGTATTAACTTTTTATTATATTAAAATGAAGGGTAAATATTATTTGTGTGAGGCTAGGTATGATAGAATCATGGTTTAGTACAAAATAGTGTATAAGTTTGTTTCTGCAGTAAATATTATATATGCTTTTCTAAAATATACGATGTTATTCTGAATGCATGAATAAGAACATGATAAATATTTGTTTCACACAAGGAATAATTGGAGCAGGCTCAAGGAATCATTGCAAGATCTTATTTTTGTGAGTCGAAAAAGGTGGCTTAATATCTGTATTGACAACTACATTTCTTGCCTGGAGTAAATGATTTAGACAGTAAATTAGTAACAACTATAATAAACCTCCAGCAATATCTAAAATACTTCATATATATGAAGAAGTACGTGTACATACACACACACACACTTTTGGTGAAACTGCATTCTCTGAACTCAAAATAATCCCCTCTTTCACATGCTGAATGATATATACAAATTCCCCAGGCCTGTGGAAATCTGTAAAGATATTCAAACCATCAGATCATAGCTTCTAGGTCTAGTTAAATGCATGTCCCATTGAAATGAATCAATGAATTACTTTTGTAGTTTTCACCATGGCTTGCATTGATGGTTTAGATAGCATGAATATAAGGTTATTGCTTTCACGAATTTGCTTTCATTGATTTTGCTATATGAATGTATCTGTGTGTTTTAGTCCTAGCAAGTGTGGAAACACAGGGTATAAGTGGTAATTTATTTGTTTTATGAGATTATGCTGCACATTTTCCACTGAGATTCTACTACAAAAATTAATATTTGATGAAACATACAAATAGACCTCATTTAGCAATTGTTCTCAGTTACAACACTAAGGAAAAAGTCATTTTATGACCAGTTCTTGCATTTACGATCTTCGCAGATCTGTAAAGCAGAGGAAAGCTGAAGTAAGATGATAAACCCAATTTCCTTTAGCACCTCCTTTGCTTAACTACTGAGTTGCCTGTCCCAATTGTGGTCACTAAATAATTACATTACATTTAAAATTGTCTATAAAATGCCAGCATTTTAGTACCAAGGAATCTAAGTTAGGTGCTACTGAGACAAGTTCAACTCCAGTTCACTTTTTAGTAAAAACTCAGCAGTCTCCTTGAGCCCATCTAATCAACTTTATTTTCTTCATCCTGATCAAGTACCATGTTTTTTCTAACCTTTTCCCCTCTTGTACCACATGCTCAGAATACAATATGTGAATTTTTGTTTGCTGTTCGTTGTCTTAAGGAATAATCAGCCTTCATTTGGAACAGGAATGGTCGATGTTTTAGTAACATTCCCAAAATTTTAAACTTGAAGGACTGTACCTCAATTTTTCTCAATATTCGGAGTTACACAATGCCACTGAAAAGACCAGTATTTAAACTATTCTGTTTAATTTTTAATTTCTTCCTATAACTTCTTTCTTCCTAAAAATAATCCTCTTTTTTACTTTTCCAGCACATTGTCCATTTTTATCTAGAGCAATATTTCTGAAACTATTTTTCCCCTCAAAGTACCCCTTCCCACTTTTAAAAAATTATGGAAGATCCAAGAGTTTTTATTTGTATGTGTTATGTTTATCATTATTTAGGATATTAAAAATTAAAATTGAACATTTGTTATCGCAACCACTTCTCAAGGTTATTTGATCAGATTTTAATATTGGATTATTTTTCAATATAGCCTGATAAATATTTTGCAGACCTGAGAGGGTCTTGAGGTACGCCTAAGGATCCTAGGCTCACCCTTTAAGAAACACTGATCTAGAGTAATAATTATTTCAAAAAAACAAAACCATCAAGCCTTCACTTCTTGATTGTCATGCAGGTACATATTATTTTGGTTGTCTTAATATTTAATACTCATCTTGATTTTTTATTTCTATTTTAGCATGCACAATAATTACAATTCTTTGATAAAATGGTGTCATAAGAATTTCTCAACGCATTAGTATTTTAATTTCCAGTGCTGATTTTGACCTTAAAATCCTGGTATCTGCCATTCTTAAAACACGTTGGTTGTATAAATTAAATGCAAGGGAGAATATATATCCTTTTGTTGCTCATTTTCCTATTTCAAATCACTCTGTTTCACAAAATTTAAAGAAGCTTCTTGATCATACTTACAGTTTCTTAGAAAAACAATCAGGTATTCTGGCACACCATTAGCCTTAACACCTTCTACATTCTGAATGATTTACATAGTGAAAGGCAAGGATGAAGCAAGGATAAATTTCTTATATTTTTTGCTCTTCATTATCTATTTTATATTAGCTGTTTGTTCCCTTGTCCCTCTGCCTTTCTGCAAACCGGCCTTAGCAATTTGGCATTTCTGTCTCCCTGTACAGCTTTATTCTTTAGCTGATACAGGTATGTATGGTAAGTCTCTAATCCATAGACTTGTTCCACATTTACTGACCCAGACTCTTAGCACACTATCTGTTTCCTGACCTGCATACTTCAATTTCAAGTAGAATTCTTGAATATATTCCCACTACAAGTGATTCTGTCATTCTATATTCCTGCCCTAAAGAGTTTCAGTAGTTTTTCCATCTTTCTTTTAAGCACACTTGCCTCCATTTTCTATCTTCTGTGACTGCCTTAGTTGAAAATTTTCTTATAATTTATTTGATCTTATAAGAAAGAACTCTTATTTTTCTTTTACCTCTATTTGCTGGCAGTTCTGAATGGTATTCTCATTTTTCAATTGTCCCTTGTCCTTTTTCATATAACTTTGTTATCCTATGTTTAATTATTGTATATCAGTGGTGGGTGTGGCTTGGTGGGCATGGCATGGTTTGGTGGGCATGGCAGGGGAGAGAGACTGTAAAATCTCCATTCCCATCCCACTCCAGGGGTAGGATACTGTAAAATCTCCCTACTCTCCCAACTCCAGGGGAAGGTTACTGCAAAATCCCCATTCCCTCCCAATCAGCTGGGACTCGGGAGGCAGAGAATAGATGGGGGCAGGGCAGGGATGGGTTCTACCCACCTTCGCTACCGGTTCTCTTTGTGCATGCACGTGCATGTGCACGTGCGAAATTTTCACGCGCGCGCTCACTTCGCTCGTGCGCACGTGTAAACTGCGCTACCGCGCATGCGCAAAAAATTTATTTTCTGAAAAATCACCGAAAAAGCATTCTGCGCATGTGCAGAGAGCTAATTTCAGCTATTTTTTTAAAAAAAGGTGAGTTGGGGCGCGCGGGTGGGCCCTGGTCTGGGACGCTGCAAACCGGTTCGGTGATATCACAGCGTCACCGCTACCTATTCGCCCGAACCGGGGGCAACCCACCACTGGGGCAGGGCCAGTCAGAGGTAGTATTTACCAGTTCTCCAAACTACTCAAAATTTCTGCTACCAGTTCTCCAGAACTGGTCAGAAACTGCTGAAAACCATTTCTGTTGTATATCCTTCTTGCTGACCAAGCTCTTAATTCCCTATCTTTGTTTTTTACTATCAATTGCTTGTTCTGCAAAGTAGTTGAATCTTTTCTTCTTTGAAATGCTGATTTTGCTTTTCCTGCTTTGGATTTCTTACTATCTCTTATTTCTGCCCATTACTCCATGGGTTCTCTTCTACATGAGTTAAGTGTTCATTTGTTTGTTGCATTTTTACATTCTGGTTGTTCAGATGGTTTCTGAGTGTTATCTTGCTGGCATATCTACTTGTGAGACAGTTCCAATTAAGTTATGGTACAAACCAAAGATCAAAAGATTGAATGCTTTCCTTCATTTTCATTAAATGGTTTATTAAGTAAAATATACATTTACAGTGTATTAAACCTAATATACAACTAATCTACTTATGTGCCTAATAACATATAAGTGATAATGATGTAGCTCTAACTGAAAAGGAACAATATTTAATAAAGTAACAAGTTTTTCCTTTTCCCTATGTTAACTGTCCACTTTTTCCAACAATAAAATATTATTGCCACAGTTTTATTTTAACCCTCACATTTAAGAACTAGGATTCTGCTCCTTTTACTTAGGGCTTTGTGTCTTTTACACTTCAACGCCAGTTTTGTAATTGTTCTGTTTTACTGAATTGCTTCTTTGGCTCTATCTGTTTATAAGACGCAGAAAACAATTACTTGTTCCTGGCTGGCTATAACTGGTCTGCATCTTTGAAAGGCTATAAGCTTTGAGTCTATAAGCTACTCCTTTCTCAACTGTAGGAGGTATTGGGTCTCTTTCCTCCCTCCAATTGTTTTAGTCTCACCACCTCAACACACAGCTGGCTGCTTTAACTCTCTAACACTCTTGCCTTTCTCTTTTCCACTGACAGCCACACCCTGTGCCTTCAGTGTTCCTCTTTTATCTCCATGCAATACAGCAGTTGTCCTTAAAGTCCCAGGGGCATAATCCATAAAAAGGGAAAACTCAGGTCAGCAGCTTTAAATTTTTCCTGCCAAATTCCTTCTCCCTTTAACTGAGCGCCCCTTTACCTATTCAGCCTGTTATCTTTGTTAGCTGTTTGACAAGAAGCTTGGGGGTTCTCATTCCATAGCATGATATGTAGTCTGCTTGGATGGTGCTTTTTTCAGCTTGATACTGAATGGTAAACACGTATGGTTGTAGGCTAGTCAGTGATGATTTGGAAATTTCATCCCCATAGAAAGACTTTAAGCTCCTCCTCCTCCTAGTGCCATCATAGTGCCAAGGCCTTTTTTTTCGATGGTGCTATATGTTTGCTGTTCTGGTGCCAGTTTCTCAGCCAGGTCTATGACAGGGTGATCTCCATTACCGGTATACAGTTCTGTAATAGGGCTGCTCCTAGTTTTATTCTATTTCCATGGATGAACACTGTAAAGGGTCTATCAAAGTTGATCCTGCATAGAGCAGGCTTGCTGCATAAGGCACTTTCAAATTCTTAAAATCTTGTTCACTTTTAAGAGTCCAATGCATTTTATTGGGTTTTGTCTTCCATATAAGGTCTATAAAAGCTTGAGCCCAGTTGTGAAATGGGGAATAATAGCCTAAGTTATGACTTTTTAAAACTATTTTGTTTCTCCCAGATTTTGCTAGATATGACTATGTCATTAAATACACTCCACACTAACTACCTCGTCCTATAAGTAAGAATTTTATTCATTAGCTTTTGGAGGGTTTTGGGTACCCAATGCAACCCAAAAGGCATTTGTAGCTTGATAAAGTCTCTTCTGGTCTTTCTACTCAGCTTTTTCTTTTCAGATCTCTTTGGTCAGTCTCTTCAAATTTTCTTCAGACTCTCCCTCCACTTCCTCTCTTATAAATAGGTGGATATTTTGCCTCCTCTTTTCTGAGTAATTGTCTTTTTTCTTCATCCTGCTGCCTAAGTATTTCCCTCATAATTTCCACCCATGAATCTGGGGGAGATTGTTCAGTCTGAGTTTCTACAAATGGGGTGGATCTGTCTTGGCCCTTCTTCCTTTTCCACTTCCATATTTAACTGTATAGGGAGTACCTCTTTCATATCCTGGACTGCTGTGGTCTCTCTAGATTTAAATTCCCTCTAAGTCAGGGGTGTCAAACTTGTAGCATCACATGACATATCGCAACTTTCCTCCCCCTCTCCCCCTGTCGCTAAACTGGCTGTGAGCATAGCTAGCGCATGATGCATCTAGATCTTTCACTTTATTTAATATTTTGGTCTGGTGTATTTTTTTACCTAATATTGGACCATCCCATGGCAACTACTAATTGTGAAAGGCTTCATTTAACACTTTGTAATTTAATTTTGTTAGTTTTCACACATACATTATGATCTGTTTATATTCCCACTATCCTCACTAAAAGTATCTTGGCTGATTTTTAATGATTTTAATTTTTAATTTTTTAATTTCCTATTATATTCCAGTTTCATTCATTTCATTCTGATACTGTCCATCTGGTGACATCAGTTTATAGAGATTCTGTTCATGTTGCTTGAAGGAGCTGTTGAAGAGTAATATTCTTGGAATTGATCTATTTCTGCATTATTAAATTTATCTAATCATATTTATTTTATTTTATATAATTCTAGGTTCCATCATTTCTCCCAGCATTCCAAGCACTTATTAGCAGTAGCATGTCATTTCTTGATGTTGCATCTAGTACTTCTTGCAATTTACCATAAAATTCCATACCATAATTTTTTTCATTGCACCTCTAGTAGGTGCATACATTGATATAACGTTGATATTTACTGGTTACCAATTAATTCCAATAAATATATATTGCTTTCCTTGCTTATGTTTCTAACATTCCATGTTCTGATTGCATATGTTTTATAAAGCAAGAAATTCATTTTTTTTCCATAATGATAATATCAATGATATTCTTTGCAGCTTTGGTCTAGCTACATCAATGTTCTAGATCTAGTTATGGAAGTTTTGTTCAATAATTAGAGAAGGATTTTCCAGACTGGGATTAAGATGGGGGCCTCATACCTGTTTCCAAACATACTTGTATGATTCAGCAAAGTTAGGGCTTTTTGGCAAAAGTATAGAACTGTCTTGCCATCAAATTCTTGGTCATCAGATTGATGAAGCTGACAGGATTGTCTTAATTATTGTTCTAGTAAGGAGACAAGAATCAAAAATAATGTATTTTCTGTCTCTTGTGAGAAAACCACTAGTGATACATTGTGAGGATATTGCAAAAGAAATAGGAGGATATGTAGACAAAATCAATAGGAAACTTAGTTAGTGGTTCATCTAGTGGCAGCTCAGTCCAGGATGGAAAAAGCCTAAGAAAAAGAGATTCATAACTTCCAGAGACTCCATCTTAATGAATGTAATGTTAAGAGGGCTGAAGCTTTCTATCACTGTTTCCAAGATATGGTGCTGTACCCTCCCCCCAATTCCTGCATTAAAACTACTTATATAAATCTGTGAGATCATTGATTTTTTAATAATCCCTTGTTGTAAGGGGATTGAAACTTTCCTTTTCTCAGGAAAAGCAGCATTGTTGTTGCACCAGTCTTTATAGCTGAACAGGGAAAGAAAGAAGGATAGGAGGGAGGGAGGGAGGGAGGAAGGGAGGGAGGGATTAGTACTGCAAAAGAGTGGCAGATACAAAAAAGACTGGACCATTGAGTGAGAGTGTATTGTCACCTTTTTTTTAACCTTGTTTTGCCTCTAAATATTACCTCAAGGAGATCAATAGGGAACTTAGTGGCACCTGGGTGAGCTAATCACTACATCCTCTAGAACAGGGGTCTCCAACCTTGGCAACTTTAAGACTTGTGGACTTCAACTCCCAGCTCTGCTGGCTGAGGAATTCTGGGAGTTGTAGTCCACAAGTATTAAAGTTGCCAAGGTTGAAG
The DNA here is from genome assembly GCA_032468115.1 of Grayia smithii. NCBI lineage: Eukaryota > Metazoa > Chordata > Lepidosauria > Squamata > Grayiidae > Grayia > Grayia smithii. Next base: position 70,740 of record JANHFM010001959.1, read on the forward strand.
ACCCCTGCTCTATAACAGGGGTGTCAAACTTGCATCATCACAGCATTGTCACATGGCGTATCAGGACTTTTTCCCCCCTTTGCTAAACCGGGCGTGGGCATGGCCAGCTTGTGACGCATCCAGGCCATGAGCTTCGAGTTTGACAGCCCTGTTCTAGAAGGCAATACAGGAAGTAGCAGATAAATCTTACCAGAACCAGCAGAGGATCTAGGAAAATCTCTTGAATTCATAGAAGACATAGTGGAGCACTGGTTTTAGCAAAGCACTATACCACTGTACACAGCAACAAACTGTAATAGAGTTTCTGCATAGAGACTGCTCTCATCAATGATCGGAATGTACAATGCTGAATGGTTTTCCCCCTGCCCCACACACCAGTGACATAGACTTCTTGTATCTGCCAATGTTATGAGATGCAGTAGTTGTTTACGGTCAAGAGTAGACTCATGTTTTTCAAGGAAGAGAGAGTGAGTCTGAAGACAAATCAAGAAAATATTTTTTAAAAAAAGTTTTGGCAGCTATGGAAGCCTTTTGAAGGTTACTACCGTGTTTCCCCAAAAATAAGAACCTTTTTTTTTTTTTTTTTGAACCCTGAACTAAGCGCTTGGCCTTATTGCCATGTGCTCAAAAGCCCAATTGGGCTTATTATCAGGGGATGTCTTATTTAGGGGGAAACAGGATATTAAATAGCTTGGCATGTCCAGCTGTTTCTTGCCATAGCTGAGGAGTCCTATGCTTCTGTTGTAATGCTCTTTCTTTAGATATCAGTGTTTCTGAGCTCTGGGTGGAAATACTCCTGGTTTGTGTAAGAGTAATTGCTAGGTTCATAGTAGAAACCATAGAGTTGGTGATGAGTCAATACCTTTGTTGCCTCCTAGAAACAAATGGCCTGTTGTTGAATTGCCACCATTTGGTCCTTCTCATTGTCTACTGAGCATATTTGAGACTTGACCATAAACATAAGGTGAATAGAACTGACCAAGTCTTCATTGAAAAAATAAACAACAGAGACAAGTGTTATCGAGCCTCTCTTCCTTTCTTCAGAGCTGTTTGGAGAAGGAAGAGGAGGAGGTCACTCCTTAGTCCTTTCCTCTGTTAGGTGCCACACAGGGCTAGACTCTCTCCCCCCTCCTGTTCAACATCTGCATCAAACTGCTACCTGATTTCAAGATGGCGCCGCCGAAGGCTGCCTCAGTGAAATGCTCTCTAATGGTCTTTTTACTTCTAATTACTCTCTGCAACTCACTAAGGATCTCATACTCACTAAAAATCAAGCAACGTTTCTTTAAGGAGCAGCTTTCGGTGATTTCACACACACATACACCCCATCTTTACAAATGCGGAGGAGATTCTAGCTCAGGAGGAAGAAATTTCCCCGGAGCTATGGGTTACCAAAAAAAACAAACGAAGGAAGAGACGACGCAGAGGTAAGAGGGCAGGCATCTTAAACAGGTTAAGAATTAGGAGAAATAAAAGCCCTCTGCCTTCAATTTTCCTAACCAATATACGTTCACTTGCTAACAAGATGGACGAAATACTCCTTTTAAACAGATACAATTCTGATTTTTACAATTCAGCAGTCCTATGCTTCTCTGAAAC
>JANHFM010001959.1:100842-115764 GCA_032468115.1 Grayia smithii
TTGTTTCGAGCTCTATGCCAGTAGTTAGTGCGCATGCGCGGAGCATGTGTTTGGTGCGCATGCGAGCAAAGCATGTGCATGAAGAGAACCAGTAGTAAAGGTAAGTAGAACCCACCCCTGGAACCAACCCCAAGGCCCCATCCAAGCCCACTTGATGGGCAAGCAGGGGCAGTTTGGATCTTAGCTACTTAGTAGTGGTGCAGCTTGACCAGCAGCTGAAACTGCCATGCTCAGCTCAGCTGCTCAGCACAAAGTTCCTTGGTGGTGACAGTAGAAGCAGCAGCAATAGCTTTGCAAGGTTCAGGGCCCTGCGTTTGATCTGGGGCTCTTGTTTGTCCGTGAGGACTGTGATGGCGGTGGTGACAGTGTCACAAGGAGTAAGATTGTGAACACCGAGTCACAGCCAGGGTGTCAGGGACAGTGGAATCTATGCAGGAGGACTAAGGGTCTCGAAGCATCTGAGAATCTGTTCCTAGGGTGAGAGACTAGGAGCTGTTAGTGTGTTCAAGTGTGTATCTGTTAGCCCACTACTCTGTCACCCATCTCTCCAGGATACCTGATAGAATGAGTGGCTGGAAAGGGATGTCAGAGCCCTCGTCTGTATGAGGGAGGGGGGTAGGGGGATGATAACCTTTTGGGATGCACAGCGGGGCAATGCATTATGGTGGTGATGCACATGGGATGCTATGGGAGCCAGAGGACAGACTGTTACAGTGGAAGACCTCTATGTGTAATGTCGGGGGTATGTCCCAGCCCCCCGAGCTCATTCTCTGGACAGCATGCCCTGAGACCAGAGCTTTAGTTGCTGCTTGTGAATGCCAGGTTTGTTAATAATAAGGCCCCTTATTCAAGATCTCATTTGGTAGGAGTGAGACAACCTGGCATATATCACCAAGATCTGACTTACCTGGAAGTGGGGGGTGGGACTCTCAGAGATGTGTCCAGCCAGGTTTAGAGACAGAAATAGCACTGGCCACACTTGTGGATGATCTTTTAGAGACTGGAAGGAGTGCCCCTTGACCTCTCAGCAGTCTCCAATATTATTGATCATGGTAGCCTTTGCGGTTAGCTACAGGGTTTGGGGCTGGACAGCACAGTCTAGTGCTGGTTTGGTTCCCGTCTCCAATGCTGGTCCCAATCGGTGTTAATAAAGAGTGATCCAGCCCATGGCTGCTCTTTTCTGACATGCCATAGGACTCAGTACTCTCTCCACTCCTTTTTAACATCTTATAAGAAGCTGCTGGGTGAAATTATCCATCAACATGGGTTAAAATATCATCAGTATTCTGATAACACTCAACTTTATATCTTCACCCATTGTGAGTCAAGTGATGCTTTCACTGCCTTCTCATGGTGCCTGCAGGCTGTGGTGGCCTTGATTGGGGGACACAGGCTTCAGCTGAACTTTGGCAAGACCAAATGGCTTTCGGTATATGGAGCTTCAAGATCTGGGACTTTGATATCCTAAATTCTGGATTGGGTGGCATTATCCCAGGCAGACCCAGTCCTCAACTTGGGGATCCCTGAACTCATATCTTCTGCTTGAAGAGCAGGTAGCAGTTGCAGCTAGTAGAGCCTTTGCACAATTTCTGATTATGTGCTAGTTGTGGCCTTTCCTTTGTAGACCTTCTTATCACATCTTCAGATACTCTTAGTGCCAGAAAACAAGGCAATGATAATCCTGAGTTCTTGGAATAATTTCTTGTACCCATCCCCCTTTTACTTTTATTTTCACCTTCAGAAAGGGTTGTACGTAAAAAAAAGTTACTTTTGATTAGGCTCTCAGAGATTAGAAATTTCTGCCATATAATATGTAAATTTTAAGATGCAATCTTATTATGGCTTTATTTTTTGGTATTTATATTTGTGATGCATTTGAATTTAGTGATAAAGAATACTAAAATATTTTAAACCAGTTTTTTAAAAAAAAAACTCCAAAATTTTGGTTACTCTTAGAGCTTGCATATTTATTGAACAAATCCTACTAAAAGAGCTAAAATACATTGAGTGTTAGTGCATTATTAAAGATCACACTGTTACAAAAGCCAACATTTTCAGCAGTACACAATTGCAATTATACATAAATGCCACAACTGCTGAATACTGTTTTTTGTTACATGTATATACAGCACAATTGACTTATCTAAACTACTAGAAAAAATGTGCACAAGAATGGGGTAGGAGGAAGAGGGACAGAAAATTAAGAAGTGCAGTGCATGCATTGGCATTTAACAGTCAGAAGCTAAATGGTTCTGGACAAAATCTGCCCAGTAAAAGGAAGAGCCGAAAGACAGAAGTTATATAAAAAATCAAGGTGGGCTCCCAGACTGTGTCTAACACAACAACATTCCATGAATAGATGACATTGTTTTATTTTGAAATTTGTTTCCTAATTTCCTGGGAGCAAGAACAAAATTGTAAAATCCACATATTGGAAACACTGTGGAAAAATCTTAATTGTCATTTTAAGTGTTCCCATTTCTGCATGTTTAAAAACAGTTAATTTAATCAGTTTTTAAGATGATATTAAAAACATGATAAACCCCCATTTAAAAAATATGTCTTTCTAATGTATTAAAAAAAAAAAGACAAGAGAAGACCCTTAAAGATCATAAAAAATTATTGCTGTTCTTCAACCAAATTACTAAGCAGAATGGCAGAAACAAAAATTGTAGTAAATTACAGTTTTGTGATTGCTCCCACTATCAAATGCAAGATTGTGAGCATATCCAGGTGGGAATCAGTTCCTTACTTGCTATATTAGGAATTACTCACCCTACAACACTGAATAAGAAAGCCACACTGAAGACACAAAGAAACAAGTCAGTCCAGTCTAAAGAACGAGAACAAAGTACCAACACCTTCTTAGAACATGGAAATTAAAAATAACTCCATCAGAGCTACCTTGCCAAGGAGCATGTTTAAAGTCCAAAATAGCACCATTCATCAGTGTCTCAAATCCCGTGGCAGCATCTCAGTCACTTACCACAAGGAAACCATGAGTTTCATACTACTTCTATACATCAAAAGAGTACATGGATAAAATATAGAGATATACAGACAATTGATGAAAATAAACTACTAGGCTTGTTACATCTAAAATGAAATAAAAGGGGGACTCTCAGCCTCTGCAAGAAGCAGTTAGGAATCATGGAAATGGAGAGGCAGCAGTTTACCAGTTGCATGTGGTCAGTTGATTTTGGCTAGTGGAAGACATTGCTGTGGTAGAACAAGGCCTGAAGGCCCACCTGTAGTGTTTGTAAACTTGGGTTCACAGTGTGAAATTCTGAGAGCTTTTACTTGAGTCAGAATGGTTAAAAACCGGTTTATGGTACATATATTCCACTGTAATTCTCTAAAGCAAGGCTCAGAGTCCCGTACTTTTCTTCTTATGATTTACAAAGAAACAATTCCCGATATATGACACCATGATGACCTCATCAACACCCATACACCATATTTAATACAAATGAGGAGTAATGATTAAAAAGAGAGGTAATAGATTTTGTTGAAATGGTGTCCAGAGCCATTCACTGGTGTCAGGAACAGAGCCGTCTCATTCTTTTTGCGGTTAACTTCCTTTGGGATGGGAAGATTGTCCTATGTAAGAGCGGGAGGAAGAAGAAATTAGTTGCAGTTCTACAAAGCCTCCTCAATATAAACTCAGATCTCACAATCAACTGCAACATGTTCTCCCATCCAAACATTAGTACCAACATTAAAATGAGCCTTTCAAACCTATCAGGAGAATCTCAGCTCAAAATGGTTCATTATGAAGCCAGAAAATATATCCTTATAATTCCAATTAGAACATTCCAACTATGAAATAGTTTATGCAGTTAACCAAAAGAATATGGAGAAGTTATTTCATATTAATTTTTTAATGTGTTCTTTTTAAGTTTTCAAATTTCTGGGTATAGATAATCATGGCTGATCTATACACGATGAAGTACTTTCTTCTCATTCAGATTAAGCAAGTTCCTGTTTAGCATATATGTTTCTTTATTGTCAGAAGATATAGAAGCAGAGTTAAAACTTGGAAGAAGCACAGACAGACTAAAGATTTGGGCAGTATGACAAAATACTGTGTTATGCAGTTCCTATTCAGCTGTAAAAACAACTGCAATCCTGAAATTCTGCCATACAATCATGAGATAAAAATCCCATGTGACTATTCTAGGATCTGCAAATACAGTTCTGTTCCGTATGGCCATTTATACATGCCTCCTCTGTGAAAATCAAAAAGGACTTCTTTATCTAAGTTCTGATTATTAAAAATCCATTTATTCTTTTATTATGCCTTCATAATATGTGGTATTCATAAAACAGCCTTGAGCTGTTTTCAGACTTCTTTGGTCAATTAGTTTCTTTGTATAAAATTTGACCAAACACCATGATGATAAAGTCCTATTTTACATAGTATGCTAACAGTTTAAACTGATGAAGTCTTTAATAAAATTATAATAATAAACTTGTTTGTAGTTAATGAAACATAGTGGTGTTTACTTTCAAACAAACCTATTAAAGTTTGCTTTAAAAGTGTATTAGTTGGTATGGAAAATAGTTCAGATTTCAGGGAGAAAAAAACTGAAAGAGCTTCAGATGCAGGTGGCGTTTCCTTCACCTCTTCTAAACACAGTACATGGTCCACAAGATAGAAGTCAACAACTGGTTATAGAGACAGTATTATTGGGAATACTTTAGATAATTTCCAACTCCTCTATTCTATTGTTTGTCTGATTCCAGTCTAGTGTCTGCCATTTCTGATATTGAACGCTATTCCAACTATATTTTTTAAAGATTAGATCTTGCTGTGGTTGCCTTTTCAATTTAACCCTTAATTAATAGGCAGTTTTAAGGCATTTCAATTAGTGTGAAGAAAAGAGTTTGTGAATCTTACTACAATGTTTGGAATGAGTTCAGGTTTGATTCCATACAGCAGAAGGTAGAGGGGTAGGATCTACAGTTACACTTTAGAGAAAGGTTAGCTATGTTTGTTCTTGGTAATTTGATTGTTTGGGATGTGTGTTGGAAGGATGTGTGTTCATTGAAGGGACCAGGGTGATTGGCCCTGCCAAATTACTAACCCTTGCTATGTACTGTTTGGGGGGAGAGAATGGTATAATTGTAAATCTGCAACCTATGTAAAGCTCTTGGACATTAAAACAGAAGGATAATCCAGTTGTGAATGAATCTGTAATGGTAAGGCAGGAAATACTGAATTTGCTATTACAGGATAAAGGAGCCAGCAAATCTGTGCAAATACACAGTTCCAGCTTAATAGACACCTTATTGGCTTACTTGGTTTCAAACTGTTGTTTGTAAATGCACCCAAGTACAATAAGGATTTTTTAATTCACAATTTGGTGGTAAACAAATCTGCAGATTTAGCATCTATTACTGAGAACTGGTTGGGTACCCTCACCAAAATCTGTTCTCACAGGCTTTGATCCTTTATCAACCTCAATGCCAGAGCCAATTTGTGTTCAGGTATGTTCATCTTTAAAGACACTGTATTTGCAGCAAGGGAGTCTGCTCTTGAAGAAGTGGGGTGTGAATGTCTTTATCTTAGATTAGGTCACAGGAACAAGCTAGAAATGGTATTAATATATTGGCTATTCTATTGCCCAGAAGAATCCCTGAGCTACTTGACCAGGTCTTTGGGCTTGATGCTGGGTCAGGAAGCACTCAGGAGTTTATAGTCTCCATGAGAACTGTAGACTTAATCCAACTAATCTTGAGCACGAACCATGCAATTCCTATTAGCTCTTTACTGTGGTCAGATCACTTTCTGATCCAGAAAAGACTGGTGGTTGCCTCTATGACTGACTTCCAGGAGTGATTGGACCAACTGCAGTGATCTTCCTGAGTCACCTTATTGTTTCTGATAGGTACTTGGGAAGTTTTCCAGTAAACCTATGAGCAATTCAGAACCTAATACTGGAAGGGAATCCAGGATCTTGGTGAGCTTGCTCTTAAGCAGTGTCTCTCCATACCCCAATCCCAGTTGACACATTGAGGGATTCTGGGAGATATAGCAAGAGATGTGATGCTTGGAGTGTAGTCTGAGGGAGACAAGAAATGAACAGACTGACCATTCATTTCTCATTCAGGCAGTCCGTGGCTGTACGAGAAATTAACTGCCATTACTTCTCTTATTTCATTGGCAGGCTGCATATATAAATAATCTGTTATATAAATAAAATATTTGTTCATGTCACTGGATTATTTCCAACCTTTACAATTTAGGATTCTGATTCAAAGGCTGCATTTGGAGAAGGTTGCTTCTCCAGTTTCCCCAGGATTCAAAAGTCCTTTTTGTTGCCCTGTAGACTAAAGGGGAAGCTGCAGCAACTAACTGTCCTTGGTTGATTTTCAAAAAACTAAGCAGGGTCATACCAGATGAGTACTTGGAAGTGACCATTCAGAAACTATAGTACTTGAAATTGAAGACAATCTGGAAGAATACAATGGAAAGCATTATGATAAGTTGTCAAATACACTATGTAGACCCCAGGAATCATGTATGCTAAAGGGAGACTTTATCTTCAATGGATGGCAGGTAATACCTAGAAACTTTACTGTATACTCAAAGCTTATAGGTCAGTGTTGCTGAACCTTTTTGGCACCGAGTGCCAAAATGGGAGTGCATGCCCACGTGCCAGAAACCGGAAAAGCAGCCACCCTGCATGCTCTGATAATGATCTTCTGGTGATGATCTTCCGGTTTCTGGTGCACAAGCATGCATGAACACCAGCTGGCCTGTGTGCATGTATATGCCAGAAACCAGAAGAGTGTCAATGACGTGCCCCCCCAGCCTGCCTTCGAGCGCAGCCCCCTTCCCACCACTTCTGCCAAGGGAGCACGGACCGCTTCCCGGCCAGCGTGCCTCTTACCCTGGCACCGGATAGACATTCCTCCCCCACGGACTCAGCTCCTGCACAGCCCCACCCCCCCAGAAGTACAGCAGCAGCGGCAGCCACAGGACGAGGGGCAGGAGTGACCGGCCAGCCCCCACAGGCACTCCCCCACTGGCAAGATGGGCCCTCGGCACCGTCTCCATGCGCGAGGAGCTGCACTCTCCTCCAGCCCTCCTGGGGAAGCCTGCCTCCCCGACAGCAGCTCCTCCTCTAGCATCCCGGCCAGAAGCAGCAGTGCAAGAACCACCGCCCCCTCACCCCCGACAGGAGCAGTGGGCTGACCAGCCAGCAAACACTGCCCCACTGCCCCTGCGGAGACTAGGTGGCCAGTGCGCATGTGCGCGCCGGAAATCAGAAGATCATCTTCCCAGCATGCACATGCGCACCGGGCAACTGCTCTTCTGGTTTCTGATGTTTCCATGCACGTGAAGACCAACTGGTCAGCGCACCAGAACCTGGAAGAGCAAGGGTTGACGGCTCACATGCCCAGAGAGATGGCTCTGCGTGCCACTTCTGGCATATGTGCCATAGGTTCGCCATCACAGTTATAGGTCATTCCTTTGAATTAAAACTTTAATTCTGACATTACTAAGCTCATCTGTAACATAAATTGCCTGTAGAGCCCAAGCCCTAATTATGGAAGTATAACTGAATCCCACATAATTGTTGCAATGGTAGTATTCCTCATTTACCCATCCTGAAGAATAGACACACAATTAGAGGGAGGGAAAAAAGAAGCTGAAAAATCACAGAGAAACAGTAAAGTGGTATACAATTGTTTCCCACTCAGTTAATCCAGAAGCACAGGTGCAATGTGATGTTTAAATGAACCTCTTAGCCCATTCAAAAATAGACCCTTAAAGGAGTCTAATCCTGAATAAAATAATAAACTAAGGAATTACCATGACTAGAAAGCTTAATATAAATTGGGCAAGACAGATAGAAGGAATTAACTCTAAAGTTCCTCAAACAGAGGAAATGTTGCCTCTTTCCTGCAACTGTAACCAAAATGGTACGTGACTCATTCATCTCCTGCTCTTTTAAACATATTCTATAAACTAAAGGCAAGAAAACAATGCACAATGCTCAGAATCCAGGAACCGTATGTTCTTCCGTTACATTCCTGATACATCATGCCAAGACATAACCTTGCTGTATTACAATGGGAAGGACCCAGTAGAGTCATGGATTTATCAATGGCCATTTTTGCAGACAGCATGAAATCAGGTTCGTCAACATCCCCAAGAAAGTACATTAATTTTCTTATGCCCAATTATGTCCAATTTCCAACTTAAATAAATGTAATGTAATCTGATGCTTTATAAACCATATTAAGTACAGGAACTCCTTGAGTAATTACCATTCATTTGGCAACCATTCAAAATTATGGCAGGACTGCACGAAGGGTACTTATGTCCTATCCCCAAAGTTATAGCTGTTGCAGCCCCAACCATATGATCAAAATTCAGGGGCTTGGAAGGCTGACCACATTTACAACCATAGAGACGCTTGTGTGCTTTTGAATGGTCGCTGATAGCCAAAACTATCTGTATTTCATAGTTGGAATATACACAGATTCTAGCAGTATAAACAAATTGCTTTTTAACCAGTTTGTTATGCTTGGTAGCAATTTTATTCCCAAAATATTAAGCCATCAGTAAATATTTATTAAATATGGACAAAAAATGGAATAATTATGTTCTTTTTTATAATAATTTTATTGAACATTACAATTAAAAAGGTAAGAATAGAAACTAAAAAAAGATTTAAAAAGTAGAAAGTGAAGAAAGAACAAAAAAGAAATATATAAAGAGTTTATATAGTCAAGGTTTTCTCTTTAAATAGGAACTTTTTTCAAAGAATATGGAGAACTGAAGATGATCATGGTGGAATGAGGAGCCAATGAATGGACCAACTCTTCACAATTCATCTCTGGACAAAGAGAGACTGGGATCACCCACATTAATTCCAGTTTTTCCTTACAAGGAGACTACAAAGCAGAGTTCTCCTGCACGTTAGAACTCTGGCAGATGAAGGATCAGTATTGCAATCAAAACCACAATTTGGTGCCTTCAAAAGGATACTGTGTCACAAACTTCCTTTCTTAATGATTTTTGGAAACTGCTTGTTAACTGCTTTTTCCATATTAGGAACCTTTATAATGTAGGAAGTTAGCACTCACCCCTCTCCTAGAAGAATGAAATATTTTAGGAAAGGCAGAATATTATATTTCCCTGGATGAGAAATGGAGAAACATGTTTTAAAGACAAAGCAGCTCCCTACAGCTTCCTGATCCCCCCTCCTGCCTTTGTCAATGGACCATCATCTGCAACACAATAGGACCCATCTAGCAACAGAAACTCACCACATGGCGCCTGGGAATCAGCCAGCAAGGCTAGCTAAGACCTCCACCCCCTGGGAGTCTGAAACCAATCAGGATACCTTTCTGATACAGGAACAGGAAACTCTGAGGTGCGGCACAACAGAGGGCATAAAACCAAGGCACACTCAGCATCTCACCCCTTTTCTGTTCAGGAACTCAAACCATGTGATTCTGTCTACCATTAAACCATCTTTCCAAGCAGTCTCCATGTTTCCAGTGTTTTTTTCCCTCACTTGGAGCTGAACCCAGATGGATATTACTTCCAACAATAATGACAAGTTTCACCATACTGAGTTTGAGTTTCCTCAAAGGAGTTGTATATATTTTTAAGGAATTTTTCTTTTTCTTTCTTTCTTGTTTTAATACAAAAGGGTGATTAGAACATTGATTTTAGAAAGTTACAAACACACTAAAAAACCAAATATTTTGAAATAAGATGTTGAAACTAATTATAGGAATCCTTCCCATAAGAAAATATTGTTGTTTTTAATACTTAAAATTTGATAAGATGGGATTTGGAAGGTTCAACACTAGAGGGTGGAGAGAACTAGAAGGAACTAAAGATTACAATTAAAGAAAAGCACTTGCATTCAACTTACTAATACAAAATAGAGCAAAATACTTCAACATTGATTGCACTGAAGAATATTTGTGAACAATGGATTCAGAAGATAATTTTAAAAATGTCTGCCACTATAAATAGACTGGAAGCTGTTATAGAAAAAGAGCAACCTTTACTGAATAGGACTAAGACTGATTTGAAAGTGGGTTTAAAAATCATGAAGTATGGGAATAATGTGAAAGGAGATACCACTCTGTACATACAGATGAAACCAGTTGATTTCTCACCAAATCAAAACAGTGACCTGGATAATTTTCTTATTTTGGATTTACGAAAGAGGATTCTTAAACGTTTTGAAGAATTTTGTGAAAAGAAACAAAGAAAAAAAAGAAGCCACTTTTAGAACATTATTTATGGGGATTAATGATCAAGATTATTAAAAGTAAAGGAAATGAATATAAAGTTGGTTTATGTGATGATTAAGGTTAAAATAGATAAGCTGTTATCTCTGGTAAGCCTGAATAGATTTTGGCTGAACAAAACTGAATGACTGATGCTTTAAAGATTTGTTTATAAATACCTATAGGTTAAAAAAAATGAAACACATAAGTGCTTTTAAAAGAAGTTTAAAAGATACAACAAAAGAGAAAGCCAAAAAAAAATAATTTTAACAGTAAATATTTACAATTCTATATATAGTTATTTAAATTATTATGTACACATATCTATCTATATCTATCTATCGATCGATCAATCTATTTATCTATCTATCTACAACACACACACACAGCGTTATATAACTATCATGGCTCTTTTAACCTATTGCATTTTGTATTAATGAGTCCCATATTTTATTGTATTTGTCCATACAAAGTCTACATCTATAATCTGCTCCTAGGTGGCAAAGGCAATCAGCCCTCATCCACTGAGTAACAGGGGCCATATATTTATCTTTCCAAAATGCAAAATTTTGGCATAAGGGCACGTAGAATTCATTTACATTGTCCAATTGTGGAATCCAAAGTACTAGTTATGTAGTTCACAAAAAATTGTATCTTTTGTTGTTTATGTTTATATAATCTCAAAATCTCTCAAAACATAGTAAGTGTAAAACATTGTGTGAATGTGTATTTTAAATAAATAATTCTTTTACATCTCAAACAAAATGCTGGTTTTCATAGTCCTTTTCTATACCAATGTAATGTAGTCCAACAAATGCTAAATATTATTTTTTGTTGTGTAAGTCATGATCTGAGATTTATTGACACTTTTTCTCTCTAGAACTTAAAATACTCTCTCTTTTGCTAGGCAATAGATGAACCACTAATTCTTTATTCTACTTATTTTGGAATCTGTGTATCAAATTGATTTATTGATAACAAATATCAATAGAAACTAATAGTGCATTGTTTTTTTGTTTTAATGGATTTAACAAGTTGTTCTATTATTTCAGTATCTCAGGAGCTGAAAATCCTGCTGGTTCAAACAATGTTGTTCTATCTGTAAATATTGCCACTGGGTGACATCCGATAGATGATACTTGTCTCTTAACACAATACATCTAAAGTTACCCAGAAAACTAATATTTACTATTCATCTATAATACAACCACAAACCTATGTTTTAGTATTAATAAGATTGAAATTGGTTATAGATAAATTACTTGAGACCAAGCGATATATAAATATTAATGGTAACATACAAATATGCAAAGTTTTCAAAAATGTTTTCACATTTTGTTATACATGTAGTTGTCCATGTCCATGTATACGCTTACATGCACACACACTGTCAGCATTCATTCTCTAGAAATCATAAAATAATCCCAACTAATACTACACTTTAAGGCCTTTTTACTTAATGAAAGATTTTAAGTAATATATAAACAAACATACCTTAATAAATCCTCCATGTCCATGGCTCATTGGAATTTGTTTCTGGCTGACTGTGAGCCTTGGATGATAAACCTATAGATAATAATGACATAAAACAAGCACTTGTCATGATTTGTCTTTGAATAATTGACCATTAAAAACACAAAGATAACATCTGTAAGGGCCTAGCCCTAAAAGATATGTCTTAAGCACAAAGTGTTTGACTCACACTTCTCATGCAAATACCAAGCTTTTTTGCTTAACTTGGTCCTGTTTTTCTCTGATTTTTTCACTAATCTATAAATAGGATAAGGCTTTGAATCAGTGGTAAAACTGATGCTTTGTATCCCACGTTCAAAGAAGTCAGTCGCAAGGTAGAGCTGAGATAGACTGACTTAAATCCTGGAAAGCTGTTGCCAGTTATTACATGAATCTACAGACCCCTTACATTTTGGACATAAACTGTTTTAATTCCTCCCTTTAGGACGCCGCTGTAGGGCATTGCATCCAAAACAACTAGACAGTTTTTTCCCCTCATACCATCACTGCTGAACACCTAATTCTAACAGCACTGTCTTATATTTAAGAATATTTACCCAAATAATAGGGCTGTATTACTATTATCCTTCTCATCTTTCCTATTACCTTCTACTAATGTTATCTTATGATAATAATACTTTGTTGTCTGTTGTTTGTATGTACATTGAGAGCTTATGCACCAGAGACAAATTCCTTGTGTGTCCAATTACACTTGGCCAATAAAGAATACTGTATACTGTATAATTAAAAACTACTGTCTTAACCAACATGCTTTGTATAACTCAACAAACATTTAAAGCCAGAGTTGTGTTCCTTATCCATTCTTTGCTTTAGTAACACTGAATATTAATTTATTTAAACTCTACTAATGACTTTTAGAAAGTCAGCTTGGTGTATGATTAAGGCAACAGGCTGGCACACCACATAAACATAAGGAAACAGGAGAGACTTTTAACTTCCCGTTGGCTTCCCTACTGATTATGCTTGGAAAGGGCAGGAAAAGCAGACCTGTTTTTTATATCAAAAAGCCATAAGGAGAAAATTAGCATAGTAAAAGGTTAAGGAGAAATGTAGTGGAAAAATGGAATTGTCCTTCCAATGTTTACAAGATGGAGATTTCAAATGAATCCCAAAGTCCTTTAGTCCATATATAATTGTTTGATTAATATTCTGGGGTAAACATATCCGTAGCTATATGTGCTACAAACATCTTTAAGCTACCCAAGAATTAGTTCACAATACTGCCATAATGGATTGACCTTCTTGTCATATTCATCTATAACCTAAATGGTATGCTCCCGAATCTTCATGTTTTATTTTGTTTAATGAAATATATTTCATGCTCTAGTTTAATGTTGCTTTCAAATGCAACTAGCGAATTTATTTGACATAGAAAGAGATATGGCCATCTATCAGAAATGTTCCAGTTAATCTTGCAGTTCTATGACTTATGTCAACTACTAGAGTGGCCTAATTCTATTTCTATAGTCATTCAGAAGAATCCAGAGCTAGAACTTCATTGACTTTTCTTCACTGATAGATGAGCTTTGCCAGTTTGGGGAAAGTAATTACAAGGGGTAATAATACACATCTTCAGTTAATAAAAGAACTTTAGATTTACAGATGTAGGCTGCCATGACAGTATCCTATACTGCCTTCACTGGATGATTTTGTTCTAGTTCTTCCCTCTACTACCTCTCTAGAGCTTCTGAATGAGAATCTGAGAGAGACACGGAACTACTAGTCTTACCTTTCAAGTGCTAGTTTGGTGACCATGGATATGTTCTGTCAGTCTTCTGCCCATCTATCCTATATAATGGTTGTAACAGACCTTATCCCTATATGTTATAGATAACTCCTGTTTTTCCTTCTTGGGTTAGTGGGTCTTTTGGTTTAAAGGTTCTGGAGGGTTTAGTTGGTTTGTTTTGTATTATGATGCCATGTGGTTGTAATAGTCTGCTGTTGGTTTCTGAAGTGTTTTTGATGTATAGTAATGTTCTTTTTCATTGCTTGTGTCTTGTCATAGCGCTTAGGAAGAATATGCAATATAGGCAATTCCTGGATTAAGAATGAAATCCATTTGCTCTGTTTGTCCTTAGATCACATTTTAAGTCAGAATTCATACTTATAAATGGGCTATTACTGAAAATAGTGAACAGCTTTCTACTCCTTCAAGCTGATGAACCCCTTTTTTTTTACTTTTAAAAGCAGGAAGTAAGGACACTTGAGCCGGTGGACAAGGCAAACAAAATTATCTATAACTTCAGTGTGTCTGTATTTATCTATGAGTGGATGGCAAACTTTTAAGGACAAGTATGTTTTCTGATAGTAGCTTTCCTCAGAAGAATTAGGCCAGTGTACTTTTTGGCTCAATTCTATCTACTTTGTAGTAGCAATCAATGCTCAGCAGCAAGTGGCTAAAGATTTTTGGACTAAAAGAGTGAATGCCATTGTAAAATGTCTCCATGATGAATGCTTGTTTCGTTTCCATTGGTTCCTCTTCTCTGGCTCAGCATATATTTCACTTACTTTCTTCTACTATATGATTTTTCTTGTTCTTTGCATCCAATATATGAAGCCACTAAATATCCATATTATCAGACTGGAAAAATCCCAAGTAACTAAAACCAGTATACATTTTCCTCTCAATCTCAAAAGCATCCTTCATACTTTTTGCATTTTTGTTTTCTAAAACGAACTACCAAGTTCATACTCTGATCATTTTTAACATATAACCATGGGAGACGTTGTCAGGAAGATCAATACGCAGGTAATACAAACAAGTATCTAATGTCTTTGGGAAATTTCTTGCAGATGTGAACTTAGTGAGTGAAAAGCAATCTTGTTTACACATAACTTCTTCACTTACATTGAACTTGAATTAAATTAAATTGAATTGAATTAAATAAATTGAATTAAATAAATAAAACTTGGAAGGGCTGAGTTACAGCTCATTGATAAAATGCAGACTATGCATATAGGAAGAGTCCGCATCAGTTCCTGGAATCTTCTGCAAAGACAATCCCATTTAGTAAATTGGGAAGGAACTCTGAATGCTCAGAAAGACTGCACATAGCAATAGCACTTAGCAATAGCACTTAGACCAGTGTTTCTCAACCTTGGCCACTGGAAGATGTGTGGACT
>JANHFM010001961.1:29202-48814 GCA_032468115.1 Grayia smithii
GGGAGGGGAGGGGCTGGGTGAGGCACCCCTTGAGATGAGTGACATTGAGTTGGCCATGCCCACCCAGTCACATGACCTTCAAGCCACACTCACAAAATAAGCCATGCCCACAGAACCGGTAGTAAAAAATTTTAGAACCCACCCCTGGTTTGTTGCTGTAATGTTGCCCTGCCTGCTGTTCAGCAGCATATCAATGCATATCAAATACTTAATCTAACCAACAAGCTAGCTACAGCATGTTGCACCAAATGCAATTTCCAAATGCATTTCAGAGGCAGCTGCAAGTATTTTGAAATAGTCTAGCTTTATGTAACCTGTTGCATGCCAGATGCATTGGATAACACATTCCAGACATTCCACTGATTATGTTGAAAATATTCAGAAAATCTCATTCCAAACATACCTTTGGAGAACTAGGGTAATCTCACCTGGAAGAATAATGAGAACATTAATTATTTTTATGAGAGCTGGTTTAATCTCAAAGGAGCATCTTTGGCACAAAAACTAAAGATGATAGAGAAAAGATACAGTTAATCAACTAGTAGTCACATAGACCTAGTCAGGTAGAATTTTTTAAATGTTGGTAGAAAAAGGTTTTCTGCAAGCCATAAACCAGATAGCTGAAGAACAGAGCCTTAGCTGGTGGTAGCATTGATTCACATGGACTGATCTCAGAAGGTAAACAGAATTAGTTTTGCCTATTCTTATAAAGGAAGGTATCAAGGAATGGTGTGTGTGTGGTTTTTTGAGAAAGCAAAGAACACATTCCAGAAGATGGCAGAATGTTTTGCAGCACATTACTTCATATATTACTTGCAGGACCACCTCCTGCCTTTATCCCAGCGCCCTGAGCGCTCACATAAGGCAGTGCTCCTCAGGGTACCACCTGTCAGACAGTGTTGGCGAGTGGTGCCCAGAGCGAGGGCATTCTCTGTGGGCGCACCGGCCCTCTGGAACGAACTCCCCACCGACCTCCGGACCGCCCCCGACCTCCGCTCTTTCCACCACGACCTGAAGACATGGCTCTTTGACAATCTGGGCTGATGTGATGGGATTTTTACTTTTCTTAGTTTTAATTGAATGTTTTAATTTTCTACTGGTTTTAATTGGCTTCTAAATTATTGCATTTTTCTTAATCTTATTTTTTAGTCTATTTATTGTAAATTTTAACTTATGAGCCGTCCCGAGTCCTTTGGGAGAGGGGCGGCATATAAATGCAATAAATAAATAAATAAATAAATATATCAAGTGGTGGGTAATGAAATTACACTTGTATGAATTGATTGTGAATGTGAGCAAAATTAGTCAGTTACTTCAAGCAAATCTTCCTTGGCAAAGGCCCCTTAGCACGTATAATTCCAGGTCTAATTAGAACTTCCTAACATTGGTGAAGAAATAAGGCAGGGCAAACACTATATATTGAAGAAAGAGATGTCTCAACCCTGACAATCTTTAACTGAAACATTAGATCAGAAATAAAAAGTATCATTAATAAATTCATTCCAAAGAGCTAGGTAATAACCTTGGGGAACTAGCTTTCCTGTCTAGCATGAAAATATAACACAAGCACTGGAGGTATCACATTTTATTACTTTAAGCTAGAATTTTTTAAAACTCAAGGACATAGAAAACTCATGGCCAAAAAAGACCTAGTTAGTCCATCAAGTCTGCCTTTTGAGTATATTTATTTTTTTTGTGTGTTTTCTTTTTAATTTATGTATTATATATTATTTTTTATTTAACATTTTAATTTTTTTATTTTGATGAATGATGGACATGTGTTTACGTGTTTAAACTCAGTTAAAAAATAGTTTGGTTAGATTTGGAACCAAGCACATTTGGTTCTTGCTGTTGGGATTAAACCAATTACTGACATTTCTTCCATCATTTGTTTAATATTTTGTCTTGAATAGCTTCTCTGATGAATTGTTTTCAACAAGCCAGACATCAGAAATAAGAGTATCATTTGACTCTGGCTTGTTAAAAGAACTATAAATTAGGGTTCTCAACTAGCAAACCCTGGAAACAGCTTTCAACGAAACTTATTTTTTCCTACTGTCAGAAAGAATCAAGTGTGAACAAGCACTCTGATTCATTTTGGGGAGCCAATTTCTCTGAAATTCTAGCTTACCAAGACATGCAAGCACATCTGTTATTGTCCTGGTTAGCCTTCTCCATATTTTATTTAATTTGTTGATCATAATTGTATCTTGCTTTTCACCTATAGAGTCCAAGAAAGTACACACGCAGTCATCTTGTCTGATTCTTGTAATGACTCTGTGAAATAGATTAGCCAAAAAGATGCAGACTAATAAATTCACGATTAAACAGGGACATGAATCTGTCCAATGTTCATTGCTTAATCAAGACCTGGAAAAACCTGACACGAAAGACCCAAATCCATCATGAAGACAGTATTAAGATAATTTATTAAGATAAATTAACCACCTGAATAGTTGGCTGCCTTTTCTCCTTTTGGTTAACAGTCACTAGCATCTGCCTTATCAGCCTGTACTAACCACATTTTTCTGTAGGGTGTGTATTTTGCATTTCCAGAGTCTGGCATGAACATTTCATTACTGGAATGGGTCATACAATTACAGCTGAATGATTGTTTAAATTGAACACGTGAGAAGATGCAGACAGCTTGGAAGAAATTCTTCCATTCTTCTTTGTTTCATGGCATCTTATAGTAAGCCAGCTGTTGTCTTAAGAGTTGAGGCAAAGAGTTGAGGATGTCTAGAAATCACAGATGGTCATATTTGCCTAGGCTAGATGAAACATTACAGTAAGCGTGTTATGACACAAGATCCTTGCCTAAGAATATTTAAGTTAATGTGGTCAGTTCATCCCCAGGGCCAGAAACAAATGGATAAAAAACCATCACCGGTTAAGCTTTTCAAGGCCTACCAGTGAAAGAGGGGCTGCATCTTTGACCCTGCAATGACTGCAAAGTCATTGCAATAAGTATTTGAATATAGCAGACTAGGATACGTAGCTATTTTTTTTTCTTGAGACCCATGCCAGAACCAAAGTAAAATAACATTTGATTTACTTAAATTTTATTTTAGAATTAATACAATCATACCTTTGCTGTCAGTAATCTCCCCATCATAGAATCTGCAGTGATTATATGTTCCAAATACTGAAGATGGCAATTTCTGAGTGCAATTTGACATATTGCATTTCTCTATTATGTTTGGAAGAGTTAGCGGTAAAAGGAAACCAGTTCACCAAAGAACATGGTGGCTGGACACCATCAAAGCTGACACCAGAAAATAGAACCACTCAAAGAAGTAGTTCATGATCAGAAGATGTGGACAGGCCTGGCCCATAGAATCGCCAAGAGTTGGATATGACTGAAGGGATAACATCATCATCATTTTTCTATAAATAATATTCTGCATTCTGAAATGAGCAAGCTTGCTGCTCCAATGGAGATAATTCCAGTCTAATAGATCATGGACTAGAGATAGTCCTTGTTTAGTGACTACAAACTGGGATCAGTAGCTGTCATTAAATGAAGCAACCACTATGTGTGAAATTACATAACTGCAATTGTATTTTTCTTTTTCCCCACTCCCCATCTGTAGGGAATGTTCACCTTTGTGCTGGGATAATTAGTAAGAAAGGAATCAATGTTTGCATTTATGTTCATTAGAGGGGATTACAAAAGCCAGCACACTATGGGGAATATACATCAAAAGGAAAACAGTGGTGCCAGCAGTCTTGAATGTGCTATGCAAACATCCCAATGTATTCCTAATTGGGTGCCAGCTTACTCTCTTTTTCTCTCTCTCCAATCTCCCCACTCTGTGAAGGAGGAACAAAAAATCAAGCACAGATGAAATTACCTATAGAGATTTTTTCTGTCTTTTTCACCCCTCCCTCCAACTTCTTCTGCAAGAGGGAAGGAAGAAAAATGGGTTAGATATACAATTATGCATACTGAGTGTAATAGCAATCACAAGGGACAATGCAGAGGTTGTAAATGTGAGAATTGATTCCTAAGCACCATCATAACTTTGAATGGTTGCTGAATGAGGCACCTGGTAAGCAGAGTCTACCTGTGGTTATCTGATATCCTGATGTTTCAGTCACATCCTGTGGTTTGCATCTTCAGGGTTAAAAGTTATTTGCGTTGTACTGCCCTTCTTAGCAGCTGACAGACAACTAAGCTCTTATATTGGTAACAGAACTAATCTCTTAATTGGGCCATGTTACTGGAATTCTGAAAATCCAATTTCTGATTGGTTCTTCATCCAAGTGAAAATGTGATTGGTTTGACTTGAAGACATTCCAGAGGAGCTAATTTTTGATTGGTGTGTCTTTGAAACAAGCTACTGCTCTTTATATACCAGTAACAGATAATTAGACCCTAGCCCTCAGCCAAGTTCAGCGTTAAACCAATGTGTCAGCCCTGGAGTCCATATTTTTCTTTGAATCTTCATGGCTGCCACACTTAGTGCTGTGGGAAACTAGGAGAGGGGATTGCATGGAGTTGCAGAGATATCTAGCCATAATAACAATATTTTCTTTGGGATCAAGGACCTTCAGCCTGCACCTGGAGTGGCGTGACTGGGAGGCTTCTCCAATTGGGATGGTGCATTGATTGGACCATGTGATGGACATGTGGGTGTAGGGGAAGGGACTTGGATTTTCTTTTGGGTGGGGAAAACCTGGAAACTTTCAGATTCGGGTTTTCCCAGATGTGCCATATGACATCTCTAATAAAATGGAACTTTGAAGAACTTCTAGCCTCAGAGTCTTCCTTTGTTTGGGGTGTTACTTGGAACCCTGACAAATGGACTGAATCAATAATTTCCTTTAGTGAGGAAAAACGGGTGCAATAAAAGCCACTAATTTTACCAGAAATTACGAGAATTAAAAACTGGGAGCACTGAACTGGTACCAACTCTTTAGCAAATTGCTCCTTTCATAGCTGTGGCTTCAGGGAAGCTGCAGGTGTATAATTAAGCTAAGTATAATGAAGTATAATTTACTTCATTTTAAACACTCCTCCTTTCCAAAGAAATGGGATAAAAAGAACAGAAAGAAAAATACCTGCATTTATCACAACTGGAATAGAGTTTCTTCAAAGATTTTTTAAAAAAAATGCAAAAAAAGAAGGCATAATTACTCCGAGGCTTAGTCTTGTCAGGACAGATTAGCTATGGTGTTTGATACCACCACACTTTGGCAAATGATAGTTACTTTGGTTACTGGGTATTCTCTTGTTGCTTGTACAAGATAACTCATGTAACAACAATGCCAAGGTGGCATTATAGGTGGCAAGGAAGGTAAAAATATAGAAAAAAAAAAGCATTATAGGTACATTCTTCATTTATGATTGTATTTGAGTCCAAAATGACAATCATATTGTGCTGGTCGGTAAGCGAGTCACCATGTAACTGTGCCCAATTTTACAATCTTTAAAATTAGAAAGAAAATTAGAAGTAAAAGATGGTTCCCAGCAAAAAAGAACTGTCAGAGTTCCAAGTAATACATCCCGTTCAATAAAAACTCCGAGGCAGGCAAATTTCCCAAAGAACATTTTATTAGGACATATCAAATTGGCATATTCCTGGTGGAAAACTGGCTCTAAGTTGCTGCCGGTTTTCCCCCCGATTAAAAGTAAAACTATCATTTCATGCCAGAGTCTCAGTCACATGGTCCAATCAGCATACAGCCCAGTTGCTAGGTGATCTCAGTTTCTATCTTTCGGACACCTATACCAACGTCCTTGATTCACAGGGGAAAGAATTTAGGCTACAACACCCCAGCTAATCTCTCCCAGGCCCCTTCGCTCCAGGCTGTGTCAGCCCTGAAGCAGTGAGAAAAGAAACCTCCCTAGAAACTACAAAAAAGAAATTGGCCACAGTTCAGCCAACTTCAGGGTTGACAAGAACATCGTAAATTATGGTCATGTGACTGCAAATAGCCATAAATCGGGTCTGGTTGCCAAGTGCTAAAATGCAACCACCCGACTGCAGTGAGCAGTGGTGTCCAATCAGAACTTGAAACCAGGTTGTAAGTAGCTCTGGAGGTTTCTGTCATAACTGGACAGTCACTAAGTAATCGGTCATAAATTGAAGACTGTTTGTCAGTCACTGTTACATAGTTCTGAGAACATATTCTCAACCACCATTGTAGCTACAAAACTGTTTGACACTTCTTGTGAATTTAACTTTATGTTGGAGCTATACGATTTCTGCCAGGACATATTCTTCTCCAGTGAAGTAGATTAAATGCCTCGGTCTTTGAACAACAAAATAATCAGCTACTTTTGTGCCTGCAGCTTTATCACTTCTACTTTCACATTTTCTTTTACATATATATATAAAAGATCCGGTTACTAGGAGTTTTAAAGAAAATATGGAGAAAACCAGAGGAAAATTGAAATTAATCAATTGCTAGGCCATATATTTTCATTTTATATAAATAAAAAAATGTCAATTGCATAGTGTTCCCTAACCATATATCTACAAGTGACCATATATTCTTTATTATAAGGGACAATCCTGTATTTCAGAAAGTTGCACTTTAGATTTATTTATTTTTCAAAACCTCACTTTTTCCCCTTTATTTTGGACATTTAGCTTAATGGACACTTTCACATTCATGTGAAAAAGTTGATTTGTCTCTCTAAAATAAGTGTACACACACTGTTTTATTTTAGACATTATTATTAGATATGTGTTTCTGTAAAGTTTTTCTTGATTTTTCTCTTGAATTTTCATTTATGAAACAAAGTTATAAACTTAACCAATTAAAAATGTTATCCTTATGAATCTCTTTTAAAGGTTTGTCCTTTATTTTTTCCGAAGAAAATCTGGTCACCATCATTATAACACATCTGGACTTCAGCTTGTACAAAGCTGCTCTAGCTGTTAAAAACCAAACCGACTTATTGACTAAGATAAAAAGATCCTTTACCTCACACATATGTGCTAGTTCTTCTCGACTCTAGGAGGTGGTACTCATCTCTGTTTCAAAGCTGAAGAGCCAGATGGACATTGAACCCAGATGTACATTTCTTCCAACAAATTCTTCACAATCCTCAAAGACAATATACTTAGGGCCAAACTGAATATCAGTAAGTATCATGGGTACCCAAAGATCAAATTAATCAGAGTTCTAGAGATTTAAATTAATTCACAATTGACCTTTTTGCAAGAATTTAAATTCTTCAGTAATACATGAGGCACAGCTTGGTTTATTAGCCAGGACCGAGTGTATTATAATGAGGTGGTTTCTTTTCTGGCTAAAAGAATGTTATGGGGAACATACATGGAGCCACTTGCCTTTACAGTGAAAAGGAAAACTTGAGTTTGGACATCATAATTGACCTGAAGTTGTATCTCTTCATCAAGGAATCTCAAGGATTCCCAAGGAATCCAAGTCTAACACATAGGCTTCAATAGAACTAGAAAGACTCTTGGGGTGCTTTGGAGCCAAAGCTGCAAAGTCACATTTTAATGAACCCATGTTTTTATTAAAGGTAAAGGTTCCCCTCACACATATGGGCTAGTCATTTCTGATACTAGGGAGCGGTGCTCATCTCCATTTCAAAGCCGAAGTGCCAGTGCTGTCCAAAGACGTCTCCGTGGTTATGTGGCCAGCATGACTAAACGCCAAAGGTGCACAGAATGTTGTTACCTTCCCACCAAAGGTGGCCCCTATTTTTCTACTTGCTTTTTCTACATGCTTTCGAATTGCTAGGTTGGCAGAAGCTGGAATAAGTAACGGGCGCTCACTCAGTTACGCGGTGCTAGGAATTCGAACCGCCTAACTGCTGACCTTTCTGATCAACAAGCTTAGTGTCTTAGCCGCTGAGCCACTGCGTCCCCTTATTGACTAAGATAAGATTGCTTAAATAAGTTTATTATGTTATACTTATAGACTTCATATCAGAATCCATGTAGATATTAATATTCAATCAGTTCATTATTCATCATCCACTACTATCCATTCACTTTTAACCAAAATGGTTTGCGTTTATCCCAGACTGAGCAACTTTCCTACCCATAACCAAATGCTAAAAATTATTAGATCCAGGCTGCAAAACTAGGGACAATTGCTAGATGATAGCATTATTCTCATGCTACCTTGTGGTCAGCATATTTTCAGCCCAGAAGAGGTTACTTTCCTACATGCCACCCTTGAAGCCTTGTTGCCTTGCCGTCTAAATATAATTTTGAATGTGGCAGGAGATTCTATATCCTTGCTCTGTATACACCACATTTAAATATTTATTTATTTACTTATTCAATTTATATGCAGCCAGACTCCCAGGAACTCTGGTTGGTTTACAAATGGTTTAAAAAAACACACATTAAAACCAGAAAACAGCACAAAACAAAAGGATAAAGATGGTAGAAATAACAAACCCAGATGGGAACAAAGAAAAAGAAAGGTATATGTGATTCTTTTCTTATTTGTTTGTTTGTTTTTAAAATCAGGTCAAGAAATTAAAACTTTATGTTCACTTAACCTACCGTTCTTAAAAAAGTATTTGTATAAGAGCTAGTGTAGCTAGGAGGCCAAGCCACAAATCATTCACTGGGTTCACAGATTGCAGTACACCACATTGTAGCTTGTTTTATTACAATCTAGGAATTTTGTCATTCTGATATGAAAACTGTAGTTTGTGGCTTATTATATAGGAAGCCAAGCATTATTGACTCAAGACTCCGTCTGAGCCAGGGGGCGGGAAAGAGGATGCCATGGTTGTGCTCATGATCTCATGTAAGAAGCAAAATTATGATTCAAGAAAGTCTCAGGCATCCATTCCACTACTTCATTATTCTTGAGCGATGGCACTCATAGAACACACTGAACAAGTAACTAGAATCAGCTGACCAATGAGAAGGGAAACTTTGAAAAAGTGTTTGATAGAATTATCACTAGCACACACTGTTCCCTCTAACCCAGGGATGTCAAACTGTGCTGGTGGTCCACCTTCTGCAGGACCACCTTCTGCCTTTATCCCACCGCCCCGTGCGCTCACATAGGGCTGTGCTCCTCAGAGTACCATCCGCCAGACATTGTTGGTGGGTGGTTCCCAGAGCGAGGGCGTTCTCTGTGGGCACACCGGCCCTCTGGAATGAGCTTCCCGCCGGCCTCCACACTGCTCCCGACCTCCGCTCCTTCCGGAGTGATCTGAAGACTTGGCTTTTTGACAAATCGGCTGACAGGATTGGATTTTTATTGTATTTTAATTCTTTTTAAATTTTATTGTTTTATAGCTATATTTATATTGTATTTATTCAAAATGGTTTTATTGATTGTTATTGTCTGTTTTATATTGTGAGCTGCCCCGAGTCCTCCGGGAGAAGGGCGGCATATAAATACAATTAAATAAATAAATAAATAAAATGTGCGGCCCTCATGAGCTCTGTTTTTGCTGGCAGAGGGTTGCAGGAGGCCATCGCAGCTGCAAACGGAGCTCAGGAGCCCATTTTTGCTGGCGGAGCACTTGGGACACCACAGGCATCCCCAATACGAGTGACATTGATCTAGCCATGCCCACCCCGGCCACACCCACCCCAGCCCCCTGAGGTAAAACAGAACCCTGATGCGGCCTTCAATGAAATCAAGTTTGATACCCCTGCTCTAACTTGACATTTGGGAATCATGGAAAGTATAGCATATGCTCAACACAATCCCCCTTTTTTCCTCTTGATTATCAGGTTTCTTGTAAAATACAATCTTATGCTGGAAAGTTCTTGACTATGAAGGGAAGAAGCATCTGAGCCCTGAAACAATGAACAAAGAATGAACAGCATTCTTTCTAACTCTGCCAGGAATGGAGTCATAAAAGATGTATAAAAATGGTTTTCCTATTTCCTCTGTGTTTACCCAAAAGTTGGGCAGCATATAAATTGAAATAATAAATAAATAATAA
Organism: Grayia smithii; assembly: GCA_032468115.1. Classification (NCBI taxonomy): domain Eukaryota; kingdom Metazoa; phylum Chordata; class Lepidosauria; order Squamata; family Grayiidae; genus Grayia; species Grayia smithii. Next base: position 39,110 of record JANHFM010001961.1, read on the forward strand.
ATAAATAAATATTGGCAGGACAGAGTAACCCAACCAGATAATTTTGTTATGTATCAATGTAGCTGGGTGAGGATAAATATGCAAGAATCCACCTATCAGTGACTGGTTCAATGCATAGCATTTTAAGTACTACTGAAAGTAATGGACTGGACATGCCAGAGTATTCTTTGGTGGCTTTGATGAAGCTGCAGCCATTTATGCTGTTGTTGTTAGTTGCGAAGTCATGTCTGACCCATTGTGACCCCATGGACAATTTTCCTCCAGGCCTTCCTGTCTTATACCATCCCCGGACACCATTTAAGCTCACGCTGACTGCTTCAGTGATTCCATCCAGCCACCTCATTCTCTGCCATCCCCTTCTTCTTTTACCCTCAATCTTTCCCACCATTCTTCTCCATTGAGTCCTCCCTTCTCATTAGTATTTCAGTTTCATCTTCAGGATCTGGCCTTCTAAAGAGCAGTCAGAGTTGATCTCCTCTAGGACTGACTGGTTTGATTGCCTTGCAGTCCAAGGGACTCACAGGAGTCTTCTCCAGCACCATAGTCCATACAAACCATAAAAACTAAGACTAACTTTATTGTAAGGCTATATTAACATACTCTTGCAAGTCTGAAAATATTCCTCCTCTTCTTTTCTTTTACTCTCCAGAAAACTCAGGAGGGTCCCTTCTGAGACCCCCATCTTCCTTTTCTTTCTGAGAATTGGGACACCTTCTGCCATGACAGTTGTCTAGGCTGTGACTCTTCCTCCTGCCTATCAAGATCTTTCCAATAGACTACAACAGGTCTCCCATGCAAACTACTTTTTGCCCCATCAGCTAGAAGGGTCTACGATGGCTCTTAAATCATTACAGATTCTACAGATCAGTCTACCAAAGGGTTAATCCAATTATTAGCTCCTCTTACTACATAAGATGTGCAATGGTTCAATGGTTAAAAATGCTGAAAAGCTGACGCCCTGGGTTTGAAACCCAAGTGCTGCACATTGTGGTGGGCTGTTGTTACTTGCACTGCCCCCCTAGAGTCAGAAATGACTGGACAGGAGAAACCTTTATCTTTACTTTTACAGCATAGTATCTCCCAAATTTGAAGAGAGAAGATGAGATAACCTTTGTCATTTTTTTCTGTTGGCACTCTGGCACACCTTAAAAGTGAAATTCTGTTGCCTGCTCTCAAAAGTACATATGTACAACACAAATATAGATATGCTATATACATACATATTGTATATACCTACACCCTAACATAGAAATATATTCATAAATATTAATCACTGTCCATCTTGAATACATAGCAGAAAGAGGAAGCTTGAGAGTCCTCAAGGTTAATACTGTATGGAACAAAACTGTGGCTGAATCTAGATGCTCTGCTTTGAATACCATGAAGCCCCCTCCCAGAAGGTAACAAGGAAAACAGGTCACAAAGAGGATGTGTAACACCCCAGACAATATTGCAGAGCGTGTTCAAGCAATGCTTATATGCTATGTCCTGGAGAGAAGGGACTGAACTGCCAATAATCTTTTTCTGCCATCTTCACCACTCTCTGAACTGCCTTCCTGTCTGAAGCAGTAATGCTTCCAAACCAGACCGTAATGCAATATGACAGGATGCTCTCGATCGCCCTCTATAGAAAGTGGTAAGGACAGGGGGAGGAAGATATACTTTTCTCATGCTATGCAGAAAATGCAGGTGCTGCTGTGCTCACTTCACCAGTGTCTCACAATGGAGTGACCAAGCCAGTCTACTTGTTAGGTGCACAACCAGAAATTTGATGCTGCTAACCATCTCCACAGGTGAATCTTTTATATAGAGAGAAGTGTGGCTGTGCTAGAGGGAGGCTAGATACAATAATGATTTTTACCAGCCTCTCAAAACATTTCATAATGATGGATGGTTGTGAAATGATGCGTCTTGGAAGTGCTTGCAAATGGAAAATTTGGTTCCTGCCCCAAGTGGAAAAATGAACACCAAATCCAATTGTCAGGGTTCCGACTGATGCTCTAATTAAATCATGAGCTTTGAGCCAAGCTTGAAAAGAAATCCAGTTATTTATTAGAAGCTCCATGTCGGCACGTACCCAAATGAAGCCAACTCTGACCCCATGTAATTTACAGCCCTAATCATGACCCTGTTTCCCATTCCCCCCCACCCTCAGGTGTGTCGTCAATTACATTCATCAATGAAGCAATTTTGTGGGCTGTAGAGATCACTCCCTTCAGGCTGCTGTGGGGTAACCCTGGGAGATAGCCTTGAGAAAGATATGTCTGGAATGTGCTCCTGTCTTTGGCTGCCATGTTGCTTCTTCAGTTTTCCCATCCCCCTGCCTATGGTAACTTGAGAGCAGGCCAGGGATGCTTTGCAAGTTGATACCAATGGCTCCACTTTTAAAAAATGACAAACCAGTTCAATACCAGAATTTGACATGCTCGGATGCCTTCCTGAGCATTAAATATTCACAATTCAAAGCTCAGACACTGTGATAAGCTGAATCACACTGGCAGAAGTGCTCTGACATGCTAACATATAAGCCAATCATTGATACAATACAATCTTTGTAAGCTCCCAAGAGTCGCCTTGTGGTGAGATGGACAGCAAACACATCAAATAAAAAACATAAAAAATAAGTATATATCTTAGCAATTACAGTGAAGACAGAGAAGATGACTGCACAGAAATTGGCAAAATGGGAAAGAGATTGTACTGCCTATTGTTTTTAAATAATAAGATGTTGCTGTCAAAGGAGACGAGGCGAGTCAGCAGAAAAAATGACTGCAGCTTATCTCAAAAGTGCTTTTCCAAAAGACACCTTGACTGCTTTTTCCTCAAACCACCTTTCAGGTGATTATGAGCTGGATGACTGAAAATCTCCACTGACTGCCGTTTAGTCACATAAGCGTGAGAAGAGGTTCCTTGGGGACCACGTGCAAATGTCAGGGAGCACATGGTTGAAAAGCCTAGGAGATGACATCCAAATGACTGCAGCAAAAAATTACAAGCGGTCCTTAAGACAATTTGTTTACCAGCCATTCAAAATCACAACAGTATTGGAAAAAGGTAAATTGTGACTGGTCCTTATTGATGACTATTCCCCACAGTCACAAAATTGAAATTCCAATGCTTAGCAATCGTTACGTATTTACAATGGATGAAGCATCCCAGGTTCACATGTTCCCCATTTGCAATCTACCCAGGGGGCTACCAGAATGCAAAGTCAATGGGGGAAGCTGCATTTACTTAACGACTGTGGCAAAAGATGTAAAATTGGGTGTGACTCGCTTAAGAACTCTCTCTTAGTGACAGAAGTTCTGGTGCCAATTGTGACCATAGGCCAAACACTACCTGTTGTCAGTTCCTTCTTTCCTAGTCCGCCCGCCAGGGGGTCCCGAGCCCTTACTGAGACAAAAGAAGCAACTCTCCTCTGTGTACTCCAAACCTGGTTTAATGTGGGTAGGTAGTAGAAAGCAGCCCAGCTCCTTGGTGGGCTAAAGACAGCGCTGAGAGCATCCACCTCTCAGTGCAATTTATATGTTTGAAATGGGTGCGCCTCCCTACAGCTGACTTGCATGCATAGTAATGACATCAGCAACCTACCGCCACTCCCAATACACCTGGTGCTAATCGCAAAACGCTACCTCACCACTGAACACCCTGTGCAGAGCCCATGCTCCTGCCTGGGATCAGCCCCTCTTCTTGGAATCACAGTAGCTCCCGCTCAGCTTATTTGTCTGGTACGATGGTAGCTGGTGTGTAACCCCGGCCACCAAAACTGCCGCCGAGTCAGATGCAATGTTTACAGAAAACCGAAATGCCCCGAAGTTTTTCTATCATGACAGTGTTTTCAAATATACTGGGGTATATACACTTTCTCATCTTTCCAGGCTATACGGTCTTTGTAAGTAACTAAGGAGGGATTGCTTTGCAACCATGAATTGCTCTTCGTTGTGTCATGAAGGCTTTGCTGCAAACCTCCCAGGTTCTCTTGTCTATGCAACGATTCAGTCATGGAGGGCATAGTTATTAGTGGTTGCACTAACTCCTCCCTTTGACTTTGAAACTGAGGCATTCTAGACAATGCGTCAGCTAAATTTCCCCCCCCCCCCGCGGTATGTATTTCAATGTAAACGTAAATCTTTTAAAGTATAGTGCCCACCGTACCTGTTTAGGAGATAACTTCCTAGGAGCCTGGAGGGCTTCCAGGTTCCTATGGTTGGTCCAGACCTCGAAGGGACATGTCGCTCCCTCTAACAAGTGCCGCCACGTCAGAAGAGCCCACCGCACGGCGAAAGCCTCCTTTTCCCAGACAGCCCAATTGCGTTCCATGGGTGTCAACTTGCGAGATGTATATGCACATGGCTGTAAATATCCCTGCGCGTTCCTCTGTAGAAGAACTGCTCCAACAGCAACATCGCTTGTGTTGACCTGAACAATAAATGGCTTAAGTGGATCTGGGTGTAACAGAATTGGTTCTCTTGAAAACAGAGCTTTTAACTGATCAAATGACCGTTGCGACTGTCGTCCACAGAAGTATTTGCTGTTGACGGGGTTTTCCAGCACCTTTGGTGCGTAACAACTCAGTCAGGGGAAATGCTATAGCCGCGAAGGACAGAATAAACCGTCTGTAAAAATTTGCAAACCCCAAGAAACTCTGTAACTGTTTACAGGTTCGGGGGGCCTGCCATTGCAGTACAGTCTCTACTTTCTTTGGATCCATTCTAATTCTAGCCCCACTAATACAGTATCCCAGATAGTCAAGCTCTTTACAATGAAAGGCACATTTAGACAACTTCACGAAGAGCTTGGCATCTAACAGTTCTTTTAGCACAGCTCGGACCAAGGTGACATGTTCCTCCATTGCTTTTGTATAAATCAATATATCGTCGAGATACACAAGTACACCACGATATAAGAACTCATGGAGCACCTCATTTATCAGCTGCATGAACACAGTTGGAGCGCCTTGAAGACCAAAAGGCATGATGTGAAACTGATAGCTCCCTAGCAGGCAGTTGAATGTGGTCTTCCACTCATCTCCCTCTCGTATGCGTATTCTGTAATAGGCCTCACGAAGGTCTAATTTTGTGAAAATGCGACCCGTGGCCAATGTAGCGAGGAGATCCTGAATAAGCGGTAGTGGGTATAAGTACTCCACGCAAACTGCGTTCAGACCTCTAAAATCCACACACTGGCGTAACCCCCCATCCTTTTTCTTTCTAAACAACACCGGGGCCGCTATATGGGAACGGCTAGGTTGTATGAACCCCCTTTCCAAGTTCCTATCAATGTACGATTGCAGTTCATCTAATTCGGGTTTCGTCATCACATACATGCGAGGTTTTGGAAAGGTAGCCCCAGGAAGTAATTCAATGGCACAATCCGTGGCCCGATGAGGCGGAAGAACCTCACATTCTGCTTCACTAAACACTTTTTCCAAACCCCGATACTCCACAGGTATTTGCTGCTTCGATGGTTCCAGCTTTTGTCCTTGGGTCTGAAGGCTGGCTGAGATAGGGATTGGGGTCTCAGATGGAGGAGTAGGACCCAGCATCATACGAATCCGACGATAACCCCCTTGCCACCAAATGATCGGCCACCACTTATCTAACCATGACAGTCCCAAGATAATTGGCTCTATTGTTTTTTCCACGACGATAAATCTTAGAAGCTCACAATGCTCATGGATGTCCAACTGAACCAACTCAGTAACCCACACTGCCGGTTGTCCCCTGAGCAATGAACCGTCCATTTGCTTGAAGGAGATGGGCCTCTTCAACTTCTTTAAAGACAAGCCTAATAACTTTGCAATGGACATATCCATCAAACAACGTGTGCAACCTGTGTCTACCAGGGCCCCTACCCGGATTGCTTTCGTTCCCTGGGGAGTGCGTAGAGACACCGGTATGACAAAGGGCACCATGGGACCACTTACCATAGAGTTGTCTATGTCTGCCTCTTCACTAGCAACCACTTCATCTGCCACCTCTGTATCCAATGTGGTATTCCCCTCGGTCGTAACAGAGGTACGATTGGACCCGGATGGAGGTATGTCAATCGTTGGGCTCCTGCCGAGGTGAACAAACACCGGTCCTCAAACCGGCTGCCAGGTCTCATCGCACGGGGGGTAGACATCCACGGTGGTGCCATAGGGCACTGTGCAACTCGGTGGCCGAGCTGATCACAGCGAAAACAACGTATCTGAGGTCCTTGGTTTCGCAGGGTTGCCACAACAACTGGGGCTGGAGGCACTAATACTTGACCAGGTACCCAAGCCACAGGACGTCAGGGAGATGGAGGAGGTAGTGAACACAGTTGTAATTCCCTGAGACCCATATCCAATTCGACTACCGCCTTGAACCACTCTGCGAGATGAGGACCTAACCCTCGGTACAAACAGGCTTGTTTCAGATCCCGATCCAACCCAGCCTGAAACTGGTGTACCAAAAGCCTTTCGGGCCATGAAGGTAAACGACCTGCTAACCACCTGAATTCAGCCACATAGAACTATGCTGGCCTCCCTCTCTGTTTCAAGGACAACAATTCACTCTCTGTGATATGTATCCGGGTATTATCTTCGAAGTGTGCTCTCAACCCATCCAGGAATAGACCCACATCAACTAGCTCTTGGGCGTGGTCATTATGGAGACCTGCCACCCAGTCAGCTGCCTCCCCCGTCAAAACCCCGGTTATTGCTAGTACTATTGACCAATGAGTCAGATAGAAATGCCCATAAACATCTAGGTAGCTCAATACCTGACTCAAAAACACGGCAACCTTGTCTGGGCTGCCATCAAAACTAGCCGGAATAGCCGGGGGACCCCACGCCTGTTGCTGTGGCCATTGGCCAGGCATCCACGTGACTGGTACCTGTCCAAAGGGCATACCCGCCCTTTGTGGTGGGCCCCCATAACTTCCGAACCATCCATTCCGTGGCTCAGAGTCCGGGAAACCCCCTCTCATTGCACCCGCTCCTGGGACATCATGTCTCCCAGACCCCTGACCAGCTTCCATGCTCTGGACCCTGTCCTACCATTGTTCAGGAGCCTGTCTCGAACCCTCCCACATAGGCACCACGGGCCCCTTCTCCTGAGTCCAGGGCTGTACCGAGGGGGCCTCCTTAAAACTGGTTTCCCCAAACCGTTCCCATAGAACGTCCAAAGTACTGGTGTGCAAATCAGACCAGCACCTCTCTCCTTCCCCTGCAGTCCAGCGTCGCTCCACCCAGTTCCTAAAGGAAGGATCCGTTTGTGTAGCTGTGCTCTGTGGAGCTGCCGCCCGCCAGGACGCCGGGAAGCAGGGCGTGCAGGGTCTGATTTCTTTCCCCCTCTCCCTCGTTCAGCGGCTAGCTGTTTTTTTGGTCGCACCACCACTGGTGTGCTTTCCTCTGTCTGTTCTGACTCCTGGCTTCGCTCCGGGTCCTCGTCCTCTTGCTTCTCCAACTCTACTGCTGCATCGCTGCCTTCCACCATTCTGACACTCCCCCTCCATAGCTTGAGCACTGTCTTTCTGTTGGCTCCTTCTTCCCTACTCCGCCCGCCAGGGAGTCCCGAGCCCTTACTGAGACAAAAGAAGCAACTCTCCTCTGTGCACTCCAAACCTGGTTTAATGCAGGTAGGTAGTAGAAACCAGCCTGGCTCCTCGGTGGGCTAAAGACAGCGCTGAGAGCATCCACCTCTCAGTGCAATTTATATGTTTGAAATGGGCACAGCTGACTCTTGCACATAGTAATGACATCAGCAACCTACCGCCACTCCCAATACACCTGGTGCTAATCGCAAAATGCTACCCCACCACCGAACACCCTGTGCAGAGCCCATTCTCCCAACGTCCAGGATCAGCCCCTCTTCTTGGACATCACAGTAGCTCCCGCTCAGCTTATTCGTGTGGTACGATGGTAGCTGGTGAGTTGGCGAGCTGGTGGCTCGACACCTGTAGGGAGGGCCCTATCAACAATTATATCGATGAATCGAGAAAAAGAGTTATTTCTCGCTCTCTCCAGTCATAAACTGTATTGAAAGATTTAAGAATTGTTTTGTGTCGACGAAAATCACATTTTTTCCCCTTATACTTTTGAGGACTTCAAATTCTCATATTGTTGGTCCTTGGCTTCCAGATAGTTAGAATTGGGACCCAAAGTCAGAAGTAGATTATATATATAATAATAAATAAAGTGTCAGGGTTCCAAGTAACACCCGCAACGAAAGAAAACTCTGAGGCTTGAGTTTCCTTAAAGTTGCATTTTATTAGAGATATCATATTGGCACAACTGGGAAAACCCGAATCTGAAAGTTTCCAAGTTTTCCCCACCCAAAGAAAAGTTCAAGTCCCTGCCCAACACCCACAAGTCCATCACATGGCCCAATCAAACATTCTCCCAACTGGAGATGCATCCCAAGTCCAGCCTTCCAGGTGCAAGGCAATTTGTCCTCAACTTTCTGAGAAAGGAATGTTATTGTGACTATATAGCACTCCAGCTCCATACAATCCCCCCTCCCCTCAGTAGTAAACGTGGCAGGTCTGAAGGCCTAATACAAAAGATGGCTTCCAGGCCTGACATAAAAGTATAACCATGTTTCTGCTCCTCCTTTCTCTACTCCAAAAACAAGAAAAATAATAAACTAGTATGGTGATACTGACTGGATGCATGCAATACATCAGACTGTACCATTGTTTGTTAAACAATGGCTTGCTCAATATTTATTTATTTATACAATTTATAGAGCCAGTCACCTCACAACAATTCTATACCAGATGGAGCTATTATGTGTTTTCAGGCTGTATTCATGTTAAGCCAAAATCAGACAAATGACAACATGGCTCATTTTATTGGTATAAGACGAGACAATTATTCTATTTTTAAACTCTATGGTTTTTTTTTAAGTGTTCTTTTCATTTTCATTCCCTCCATGGTGAATTCTTCTCTCAGAATAGAGAGAATAGAGAGTTCAGGCTTCAGCATTTTACAAATTAAAACTATGAAGATGAAGTCTGAAACAGTAAGTTGAATCAAGAAATGTCAGTGAACTGTGTGAAAATTGGTTTATTTTGAAGTTAACAAGAATGTAGCCAGGATAGCCAGCAATGTCAAATAAATATGAAAATATTGCTTGGTAACATCATAGTAACATAATTCTCTGTGTAGTTATTAGATGCCTATTAATATCTGAAACTATATACACCCCCGCATACTCTAAATATATGTACACTATCTCCTGCCTTCAGTAGAGCTAATGAGATGCTACTGAAAAACAGTATAAATGATGACAAAGCTAAAGCAGAAACCGAATTGCTGCAAATGCAGGATCTCTGGTAGATTCCCCCCCCCCTGCCCCCACCTTCTCCATGCGTCCTTAGATGTTAATGTTTGATTCCAATTTATTTGTGTTTTAGTGTACAGGTAGTCCTTGACTTAAAACAGTTTGTTTAGTGACCATTCAAAGTTACAATGGCACTGAAAAAAGTGACTTACGACCATTTTTCACAATTATGACCTTTCTAGCATCCAGATGATCATATGATCAAAATTCAGATGCTTGGCAACTGATTTATATTTATGACAGTTGCAGTGTCCTGGGGTCACGTGATCAATTTGTGCGATCTTCTGACAAGCCAAGCCAAGTCAGATTCACTTAACAACTGAGGAAAGAAAGATGGAAAATGGGGCAATATATATATATATATAGAAAAGTTTTATAAAATTTAACAATAGAC
>JANHFM010001961.1:150238-160698 GCA_032468115.1 Grayia smithii
GTTTTCCCAGTTGCAATGTATGGCTGTGAAAGTTGGACCATAAGAAAGGCTGAGCGCCAAAGAATTGAGGCCTTTGATTTCTGGTGCTGGACTGCAAGGCAATCAAACTGGTCAGTCCTAGAGATCAACCTTGACTGCTATTTAGAAGGCCAGATCCTGAAGATGAAACACAAATATTTTGGCCATCTAATGAGAAGGAAGAACTCACTGGAGAAGAGCCTAATGCTGGGAAAGATTGAGGACAAAAGAAGAACAGGACGAGACAGAGAATGAGGTGGCTGGATGGAGTCACCGAAGCAGTAGACATAAGCTTAAATGGACTCCAGAGGATGGTAAAGAACAGGAAGGCCTGGAGGAACGTTGTCCATGGGGTCGCAATGGGGAAGACACGAATTTACAACTAATAATAACAGGCCATCTTAAAACCAAGCTTTTTGAAATTTGTACTTTGGGCCATATTTGCAGAGTACAGGTAGTCCTTGACTTATGACCACAGTTGAGACCAACATTTCTATGGTTAAATGAGACATTTGTTAAGTGAATTTTGCCCCATTTTACGACCTTACTTGCCACAGTTAAGTAAAATCACTGCAGTTCATAAGTTAGTAACACGGTTGTTAAATCAATCTGGCTTCCCCATCGATTTTGCTTGTCAAAAGGCTGCAAACATTGATCTTATGTCCTTGGAACACAGCAAGGGTTGTGACAACACAACCAGTTGCCAAGCATCTGAATTTTGATCATCTGACCGTGGGGGATGCTACAAAGGTTGTAACTGAAAAAAATGGTCAGAAGTCATTTTTTTCCAGTGATATTGTAACTTTAAATGGTCACTAAAGGAACTGTTGTTAAGTTGAAGACTACCTGTACTTTCCAGCTGTATTGTGCCACACTGGTCCCAAAAGCAGATCAGGGAAGGCTATTTTGTTTCTTCTTCTTGTGCCATATCGGGATGTTGGCGATCATGTTGGCAATCCTATTTTTGTCAACAGCCACATGAAAAAGCGCTGCTGAGTTTTGTCCAAACCAGTCCCTTAGGTTTTGAAGCCATGATGTTCTTCAGCCTGGACCTCCTTTGCCTTCAATTCTTCCTTGTTTTGATTACCTATGGAATTCCACTATACGAGAAAGTTCAGCTCGTTCCTTTTTTAATCCCTAGGCCAGCTCCCCTTACGAAGACAGGCCGCCACAGACACCAACGTCGCAACGCACGAGACCGACTACTAAATTAATGTGATTAAGGCAGCCGGCTGTGCGAGGGCGCGGGCACGTGTCTGCCTGCGTTGGAATTTCAGCGCAGGAGCCACACAGACAAACGCTCTGCGGACGGGGCTACAGCGCAATCCCTCATGAAGCAACCGAGGCTCTGGCGTCGCCTTGGCCAGTTCCGTTCCAAGCCTCAATAGCGAGTGAGGAAGGGCCAGCGGAGGGGAGGGGACCATCCAAGTCTTACGCTTCCCAACGCCCTGTCACACCCGCCCCGCCCCACCCCCCGGGCAGGGACCCCTTCTACTGCGCCCTTCCCCGGGGCCACATTTTCCCTGCTGGCCCCCGCAGAGGACGGGGTGGCCAAGCGCGAAGGAGCAGCAGGCGGAGCGCTCCAAGCCGGCACCAGCAACCAGCCCGTCGGCTCCAGAGCCGTGCTAGCAGCGTGACAGCCCAGCCAGGCGGGGAGGCGGTGCTTGGGTCCCCAAGGCGCGGGGCGGGTTGGCAGGGGCGACGGAGCGGAGGAGGAGCGAATGGCGAGCTGAGAGGGCGGCAGCCTTTGCGCGGCTCGGGCTGCCTTGGCTGGGACGGAGGCGGCGGGAGGGAACGGCGCGGCTGCGGTGGAGGCGAGGGAACGCGCGGCTTCTGCAGAATCGCCTCCTTTTCCCTGCCTCGGTGGGGAGGCGCGCAGATACAGGCTCCGGAGAGCTGGCCGCGGAAGGTGAGGGGGTGCCTGCCGCGGGTATTTGGGAGGCCTAGCGAGGGCAACGCCAAGGGGACCGGGACGCTGCGCGGCTGGGCGATATCCTGAGCGGCTCAGCGAGGCCTCTTGCAAGCCCAGGGCTGGAAGGGGCGCGCGAGGCCGCGGGCTTCGTTGCTGGCTGGGCTGCTGCTGCTTTTCCCCGCGACGGGCTCCGGGCTGCAAGCGCGGCGCGTGGAAAGCGGCTTCCTATTCCTGCCTGCCTCTCCTCTCCTCTCCTCCCCGCCCGCGCTTTGCTGAACAGAGGAAGTTCCAGGAGCCGCTGCAAGCGCTGGAGCCCCGACCTGCATGGGGTTCCGTGGAACCCCCGGGCCCTGCGGCTTGGAAGCGGAGGCGGTTCGACCAGAAATGCGCTTAAGCGTTTAGCCGCCGTCATAATGGTTGCGTTACATGGCAGCTCTTAACCCCCAGGCACGCGGGACTGCCGGAGACTGCGGGCAGACGGCGCTGGCAGCCCAGGGGAAGATATTGCAGGAATGCCCACATTCAACACGTTTTTTCCTGTCCACCGAAGATAATACGTCCTGGCCGCAGTCACTGTAAATTTGCCCTGAATTGCAACACGAGTAGGCGAACTGTTGAAAAGGCTGTTGAATCCGATAAATGTCTGAGCGTCTCGGGTTTTTTTTTGGCTCTGTAGTTTAAGATAGACATTAACTGTCCTTCTAATATTCTCTACCGTTTTCCCCGTTCCTTTTATCCAACACCTCTCGTCTGGGCACCAGTGGCGAGGAAACTCATTGCTAGCTTATTAAGTTGTATTATTATTATTATTATTGTTGTTGCTGTTGCTGTTGTTTATTGTTTATTTATTATTATTATTATTGCAATCCAGAAGTGAGTGACCCTTCTTTCTTGCCTAGAAACAGTCTGCAGGGGCTGTAAACTGAGGCGCTAGACTAGTAAATGCTAAATAAAGCTTGGTACTAAAATTGCACTCAACTATAACCATCACAATTGGGGGGGGGGGGGGGTGGAAAAGATTTGATTGCTGCTGTGTACAGTGGAGGTGCCATGGGTTGAATCAATAGCAGTGATACTTTAGGAGGCCTGTGTAAATTTCAATGAAAAAGTGTATTGAGCTTCTTGTGCTGCTGAGAACACTGCTTTGTCTTTTGCTTCTTTATTAGTGGCCTTTGGGAAGAATAGCTCTTATTAAGGAGTATTGTGACTTTCTTGGAAATCAGAGTGTCTGGTTCTGAAAAGAACAAATGAGTGGTTGAAGGTTTTGAGCGCATGGGAGGAACAAAAATCTGGTGGGTTTTTAATGCCAAATTCTTCTTCCCAACCATTGGAAAAGCTGCATGTGCAAATTGTGTCTGACAACTGTGAGGCAAGGAGATGTGACACCAGTTCTGGCCAAAAATCTTTGGAAAGCAAGCGGCCTCTCTCACTCTTTTGGCTGTTAGGAGACCCTATGACTCTACATCTGTAGCACATCTTGTGAGGACTGTTTGTGGAATAAAGTATGTATAAGCTAACTAAGTTGGCAAAAACTAAAAATTAGAAGAATGATTTAACCTGTATGTAGGAATTAACTGTATGATAAACCAGATTGCTGGGATTCCTGGTTATGTTTACTCCTGAGAAATCCCACATCAATACCAAGACAAATAAATTGTCTTGTGACACTTAAAAAAAATCACTGGATTGAAATTTAAGTAGTACATGGTTCCTAATTATTTTATTGTAGAAGTAATTAAAATTCCGTTCTGAATCTCAAATATATTGATGCAAATGAAAGTAGATTGACTTGAGTAGGAGTTATGCTTAAAATAACTTTCAGAATTGGAATGATTTTGATTAATTATCCACTTTCCTACATACGCGTTCATTGTTTTGATACATCTTTTTCTTCCGGTTGCCGATTTTTTATTATAATTGTAGGCTCTGGAAAGCTCTGGAAACTGTGTTAGATTAAATTATGAATATAGTCATAGGAAAAAGTTTTAGGATGAGTGCAACAACTGAAAATGTAAATGCAACTTTTTGCTTTCAGGATGGCAAATGCAAAACGTTGTGTAGTGAATTGAAAAAAAAATATTTTAAGCAAAATCAAGTACTTTAATATAGTTTGTGTGAACTATCATTTACTAAATTGCTTAGAAAATCAGAGATTGGACAACTATTTATGGTATAGGGTCTTTTGCTTGAGGAGGGGGTTGGGCTAGAAGACTCCAAAGTCCCTTCCAACTCTGTTATTTTGTTCTGTTCTATCATAATCTTAGGACCCCTGATATGGAAGTAACTACTTGGGATATGTATAATATTTTTTAAAATATAAAAATAGTTTGAATGTGTATATGAAAAATAAATTAATATCCCCCTGGCGTGAACAGTGATTCTCTTAACACAATCTTGTCTTCTCAGAAATAGGTTTTACTGAGTTTACTGGGATTTATAATCAGGAAAATAGATTAAGATTGCAGTCTTAATCTGGTGGCATTATCCTGATTTCAGTTATATTCTGGTGGGTTTTTTGAATAATTTATAATGAAGCATATCTTTGCAGAGATGCAGCTGGATGATCTTCATTACTTAGGATCATGTTAACTGCAGATAGATAAAATGTGAGCAATATTTATTTAATGGAGGCTCTGTTTCTCTTTGACTATTCTAAATCCATAATCCTACATGTATTATCTGGCATTCATGTATATGAATAAGCTGTGTAAAGACTTCTATAATTAATCAGTTCTAGACAGTTTATGTAATCATAGCTATAGGCAATGGCTTAGGCTTGGATTAAATAGGACAGGTCTGTGTGTCTTCCTTCAAAAACTTCTGATTTTGTTTTCTAAATATTAGGTCATGCAAATGTGCTTAAGCAGAGTACTTCAACATATCTCCAGAAGCAGAACATTGATACTAAGGCTATTGTCCAAGAATATAACTGATCTTGTCACGCGAAAGTCACTTTCCGCTGATGGGCTGTAAAGCTGATAACAGGGCCGGTATTGCCCACTGTGCTAAATACCAGTATATAGAAATAAAGCTGAAGAAGCAAAGAGGAGTTGGACAAGAGAATGTTGGTAACTTCTAAGGGCAAACAGGAAAAAGGGAAATCTTTCATAGTAGCTCGCTCTGAGCTACAGACATTCTACTTTATCGGTATTTTCAAAGTAGGCAATATACCAAAATTTACCATGGGTGATTGGGTGTAAGAAAGTACTTGTACCTAAGAAAGTAAAACATATTCTTTTTCCATATTATATATCATTAATCCCAATGGGTTAGAGTTTCTGATAAACTTTGTTATATTATAAACAAGGGGATTGAATTGTATCCTACTGTAGCACATTAGGGGACAAAACCTGAATAATCAGTTTTTGTAGTGTTTTAGAGAAGCTATTTGACTATCAGAATACATATGGCAACAAAAATAAACTGAGAATACTTCCTGACACCCCTATTGAACTCAAAACTATTTCTCAACAAGATAATAAATATTTCAAAGTATTTAGAATATTTGGGCAAGTGTTAATTTTCTGGTACATAGTGTACGCATATTAAGTTGAATGTTGGCAGTGTTCCAACATCTCAAGGCAAGGTGTATTTAAAAGTATACTTTCTTGTTTGCTGCAGAAGTTAGGAAGGGAAACAATGCAGTTAAAAGGACTTCAGAACAATTTAAGTCATACTTAAACATTCTCATCCCTTGTGTCCAATTTTTGTCATGTAATTGTGTGTAGTGTGGAAGTTCTAAAATAAGCAGTAGATTGATAAACTTTCAAATTAATGTGAAATATTTTGGTGGTGTGCTTTAAGTTAAGCTACAACTTTAATCATGGGTTCCAAATCACTGAAATATTCTCTAAGAATCTGAGTATAATATAAAATAATAATTATAGGATAAAGATATATTTTTGTTTGCCTGCATGCACACGTGTATAAAATTAAAAAAAAATCTCTTAAATTTCAGTAGTGCTTTCTCAATACTTCTCTGTATGTTACTGCCTCTGGATTCTTTTGGTACACAGCTTGCCGTTTTACATAAGTATCTAAACAAAATACTCTTAGGCAGTGTCTGGAAATGGACAGAAGTAACTTATCTTAATAATGTATGTTAATTCTTTCAGTTGCAAAGCATAGAAAAACAATAGAAAACAACTATTGAAGAGAAACTCTGCAATGCATATGGATAATTACCGGTGACTTCTTTAGATGAGAAGGTAAACCTTGCAGTAAGGAGAAAAGGACAATGGAAGGAAGGACAATTAAGGAAGACTTAATGTAACACTTGTTTTGGCAGGCCCTGTTTGTTTTGCTTTTCTGCAACAAACTGTTCAATTGTGTTAAATAGAGGGTGGTTAGTACAGAAGTACTTTCTGATATTTTATATTCATAGGACTTTTTTTCTAGATGTAACACCTTGGAGAGGTGGGGTGCTATAGTGGTTAAAGTACTGAATTAGAACTCGTTCCTAATTAATTTCAGGTGATGGAGCTTTGGGGCAATTAATTTCTCCCAGCCTAAATTTGTTTTAGAGAACTGTTTTAAGGAACATTGGAGGAGAAAGTGCTGAATGTAGGTAGTCCTTGATTTACAATCATAATTGAACCCAGAATTATGATAGTAAGTTGTGGCAGTTAAGTGGGTCGCCACATGACCACTCCTAATTTTCTGACCGTTTTTGCAGCAGTGGTTAAGCAAATGCCGCAGTTGTTAAATGAATCTATTATCCCCAATAAGAGTTTTTAAGTAAATGCTGGAAACTGGCAGAAATCACTGGAAATGTGACTTTGCGATATTGCAAAGGCCATAAATGTGAGCCGTGGCTTAGTGCCCAAAATGCAAACACATGATTGTGGGGTGAGAGGTGGTGGCTATTGGAACTTCGAAATTGGGTTGTAAATACCTTTTGGGGAATTTGTCATAGTTTTGAATGGTTGCTGAGCAACTGGTTGTGGAGTAAGGACTACATGTGTGCTTCCGTGAGCTATTAAATCAATGGCATACAACTGCTGTATCCAAATGGTGAAAGTAATTGTTTTGGGTTTTACAAAAAAATTGATAATAAATGGCAGTATGGGAAAGTTAATAATTATTGCCCATTCTCCCCAAATCTGCATTTCACTGGAGATGCAGGTGACAATAATGATAATTAAAAGCTTTTATGATTGACCTATGGATTATAATTTAAATTTAATTTTCCCTTTTAGCATGAGTGATCAATGCAGATTCATAAAATTAATATCTATCTTCAGTTGAATTTGATGGATGCAACCAGTTAGATACCTTGATAATAAGACAAAGGGGTTTGGGTTCCAGCCTTTTAGAATCTCTCTCTCTCTCTCTCCCTCTCTCTCTCTCTCTCTCTGTGTGTGTGTGTGTGTGTGTGTGTGTGTGTGTGTATGTGTTACCAACTAGTCTAAGGTAGCATTCCCTGCAGGTCCCCCATCCTAGGACTGACCCTGCTTAGCTTTTAAGCCAGGTAAGATCAGCCAGGTGCTGCCACCTGCTGGGACACAAAACATGTAGTTGAAACTTTAGAAACATTTCTACTGAATATTAATAATGCTGCCTTACAGAATGGTATCTCCAGAGTTTGTTCTCTGGTGTTACTGTTCTGTCTTTAGCATTGTTGTTGCTTATGAATCTGTGATAAACAAGTAATTAAGTATTGTGTTTCTCAATGAAAATGTCAAAAGCAGTGTTGGACTTTGCAATATTCAGGTACCTGCAAACCATGCATAAAACTATGAACGAAATGGTCATAGTTTTTTTTTTCTCTCCAATAAAAACAATTTTGTTTTGATTTTAAATTTTGTTTGCCTATTACATGCTGTTTACATTTTTCCTAGTCTGGTCTATAACTTTTTCCAGTATTCCATAATCAAATCAGTGAGTTTTTAAGATTCGCCCAAAAATTTTTCAAATACTACTACTATGTAGGTGTGAATGAGCATACATAGATATGCATATGACTGGCTCAGTGGTTAGGTGGATGGATGGATACATGACAAATGAATACAAAAAAAAAAAGAGAGGGAGGAACATGGTTTCATCTAAGGAGAAACAGTTGTATGGAAACCAGGTTGCTTCTCAAAAGTTTCATCTCAGAGCAACAAGACATATTTGCACAGATGCCAAATATTAAAAAGGTGATTCTGATTTAGAAAAGAAAAGAAAAAGTGACTATATTTCTATGGGTTTTTCTCAGTGCAGCTCTGGGGAAAAGATTACCAGAGAAAAGATATTGAATCATAGCAATATAACAGTTCTTTAAGATAAAGATCCTAGCCATAGTAGCGAAATTTGACAAGAAAATACATTAATATTTTCATTGTTATAGTGTGATAAAAGTATGAAAGTTATTAAGTATGATTCAGTGCAAAAGATTATCTCATTCTGTATTGTTCTTGGATGTGTAGGCAAAAGGAGAAATGTTGGCTTTGTCAGTTTGATGTTCAAAACACAAGTTGACCAATGAAGATATGAGTTATTGTAATCGTACTGATTAAGGGTAATTATGAATAGGCTGATACAGTTTTGTTTGTTGTCTGGCATTACCCAAATATGTGGGGAAGAGGCTGCCTACATGTAGAGAATTGTTGGCCTTGACAGTTTCATGGTTCAGTAGAAAAACAGTCTTTTCTTGACTCTTTGAAGAAGAAATTATGTAGGGGCTATTTTGTTGCTGTTGATATAAACAGCTCTCTGCACCCCTTAGTGTCAGTGCAAAATAGCACCATCATAAAATATGTTGTCTTAATTATCAGTCCTTCCCCTTCCCCTTTAGTCATTCATTGTCCAAATTGCAAACGTGTCTAATATTATAAGCAAGTTGATTGGTTTCCTCCTCTGATTTTATTGCCATTTTTCTTGTCAACCTCTCATCATCCTGTAGAACAGGGGTCTCCCACCTTGGCAACTTTAAGCCTGGTGGACTCTCAAAGCAAACTCCCCCAAAAAACCCTCCCAAAGCAAAGCTGGCTAGGGAAGTTGAAGTTCTGGGAGTTGAAGTCCTCCAGGTTTAAAGTTGCCAAAAAGAGAGTCCTGCTGTAGAAAATACCACTAATCAGTATACATGAGGTGAAGTTGGTATTGTTCTATATTTAAATTTAAAATTATATAAAATAAATGGGAATAAGGTACCCAATTATAAATATGTACTTAATAAAAATTAAAAGTTAACTGAACAGTGCCAAACATATTTTAATTTTTTAGACTTTATTCCATATTTTAGTAGACAGCGTGCAAAAAACCCAAAACTAAATTATGCAAGGAGAAGGAATCCACATAAAAAATATTTGCATTTGCTCTGGGAAGTTGAATTACCCAAAGGGAGTTGAAGTGAGTAAAAGAAGAAACATATCCAGAACTCCAGTACTGAAAAATTACCAATAGAATTCTAGGGCTCCATGCTGGTTTCAAAATGGTTAAGAATTTTATCTGGTTTTTTAAAAATCAGAATGTAAATGTAAACATAGGTAAAAGAGGAGAGAGAACAAGGCTACAGGCAGGTCAAGTAAATATTTGTCCTCATTCTATTTAATTGCATTTCAATAGATCCCATGAGGAGGAAACCAGCAAGCTGCCAGGCCAGGGTGGACAATCCATCTGCTGAAGGGGAGAGCCTAAACTCATCGCATACGTATTCTCCCCCACTCCCAAAGTTATATAAGCAAAGGGCAGAGGCCTAATTATCCTCACCAAATTTAAGCATGTAAGCCACTGGAGAGTATTTTATTTAGTTATTTATTTAAATTTATTGGCTGCACATCTCCAGTGCAATTTGGATTCCATAATTGAGCCCATAATCATGATTGTAAGTTGTGAGGATCGCTAAGTGGAAACTGGGAAAAAATGCCAAAAATCACAGTCACTTGATCACAGACACTGGAAACTACCATAAATGTGAGCCAGTTGCTAAGCGCCCAAAATATGATCACATGACCACAAGGAGAGGCCCAGTGCATGCCATCAGAACTCTAGGACTGGGTCATCAGTATCTTTAGTAAGATCTGTCATAACTTTTAACAATTATTTAGTGACTGGTCATTAAGTGAGGATTATGTGTGTGGGGTGTGCATGCATACACACAAACACACACTTACATATAGTACAGAAACTTGACAAATAATTTTCCAAAACTCAATACATTTGAGCTATTGTATTTTAGGATATTGAAGAATGTGCTGCAGCTACAGATAAAGATTCTTCATATATGGCGTTTAAAAGTTTATTTTTATTTTTATTAGTTTGTCAAGCGTACAAGATAGCAGGTATGGACATGAACAAAGGAAATAAATACTATTAAATGGGGACAGTAGGACAGGGATTGTAGGCATGCTGGTGCGCTTATGCACGCCCCCTTTACGGACCTCTTAGGAATGGGGTGAGGTCCACAGTAGACAGTTTAAGATTGAAGCTCTGAGGGTTTGAGGCAGGGGTGAAATCCAGCAGGTTCTGACCGGTTCTGGAGAACCGGTAGCGGAAATTTTGAGCAGTTTGGAGAACTGGGAAATATCACCTCTGGCTGGCCCCAGAG